>JAODPA010128433.1:0-17158 GCA_025585075.1 Nepenthes mirabilis | reverse complement strand
CAATGAAATACTAATTTTCACCTTATTCTATTCCAATAACTAAATATAAGAATAACAATTCCAATTCTATTCTCATCCTTTTCTATTATCTAGAATAACTATTCTATTCCTACCTTATCATATTCTAACAATCAAGCATACCGTTAATGTCTTTTATCTGCAGATGTTAGCGTCTTTTATGTGCAAATGACCTGGCTTAATGCTTTAGATCCAGGGAATCAGAGCTAAATATGGGTGAAAATAAAGATTAGACATATGCATAATTCCCAATTTCTCTTCAAAATCCATGTTTTCAGAGTGAATTTGGAAAACCCTTTTGTTCTTCAAGTTAATGGAGAATCCTGGACAAGTCTTCATGAAGGAATTTTTTCAATACAAGTTAATGGGTCACTCGAATTTTTCAAAATAAATTTTTCATCTTTACAAAGCATGTCCAAACAAGCTGAGAGCATTGAAATCAACGTCAATTTTGTGAGAAAATAGTGAATAAAGATCTGGGTTTCATTTTCTTCCCCTTGATCGTTGGAAGAATTTAATTTGGCCAGCTATTTAATTTTGGCATTAACTTGTTTTTTTATTGAAAGGAAAACATAAGGATTGCAGTTTGATTTTCTACAGAAAAAACCACACAGATTCAAATTTATTACAGGGATATTACATACATATTTTCTGAGATTATTATACCTGACAGCACCGTTCACCATGACGATACGATGCATGTAACCGTACTCCATAGACGAGTTACTTGAACAGTTCTCTGATTTTATACTCAAGACTAGCCGCTGATCTCAACGGCCTTGACCTCATGCCTCTTGATCTCCTGCTTCGGCACGGTAACAATGAGCACTCCATCCTCCATTTTCGCCTTCACTTCCTCCAACTTGGCATCCTCCGGCAGCCTGAACCGCCTGAGGAAGCTCCCGCGGCTTCTCTCCACGCGGTGCCACTTGTCGTTCTTGTCCTCCTTCTCCAAGCTCCTCTCTCCGCTGATCTGTAGGACTCTCCCTTCCTCGACCTCGACCTTAACCTCCTCTTTCTTCATCCCTGGAAGATCCACCTTGAAGACGTGCGCTTCCTGCGTCTCCTTCCGATCGACGCTCGCGTTTACGATCGCATCTCGCGATGAAGAAGAGCCCGTGAAAGGATCCCAGAGATCAGTTGAAAATGGATCAAATCTGTTTCCAAAGATCTGCGGAATCAGAGACATTTTTGTCTGATGAGCTTCGATTGCTGAACTTGTCGATATGACCGTCATTGAGGAGTTCGCAATTTATAGGTGCAGCGTGAGCGATCATTCTGGAAGGGAACCCGTTCTGGTTGTTTCTCGATGGAACGTTTTTGGATTTATTCGTTGATTTCGACATCGGAAGCTCTACCGCCTTCCAGTAGTAATCGTGGTAAGGGACATGTGTCATTTGTCGGCAGCTTCATTCGTCCGATTAAATTTGAACACTATTGAAAAATATGTAATCTTTCACTTTGTAAATTTTATTTTTTTAGACATTTGTATTTTAGGATACATATTTTTATTTCTTCATTTGTAATATTGTGTAATTATTTTTAGGATGTTAGGGATTTATTCCTTTCCTTTTATTCTCCGGTTTTCCTTCGTTATAAAAGAACCGGCCTCCGTCCATTCATGGATGTGTGTGTAATTTCAGCCGCATTAATGACGCTCAGAGTTTCGCCTCTTTCCAACAACAACAATTGATTTCTTTTCTCCATGAGTCATCCTCCTTTGTCGTCTTCCCCATCTTCATCTTTTCCATCTTCATTTGGGTTTCGTTTCTTACATGGTATCAGAGACATGGTTTCCCACCACACCGAACACATATCCAGCCATAACAGCCCAGATCTTGACTGCTCATAAACCCTACGATTCCAAAACCTTTCATATCCGACCAACCCCTTTGGACTGGAAGCCGGCGATAGTCCGGCCGTCACTTTGGTTGCCGATTTGCTTACCGTCGACAACTATTCTACTTGGTCGAGAACCATGCGACGAACCCTAAGGGCTAAAAACAAACTCCAATTCATTGACGGTACTGTTCTAAACCCGTCGACTCTACCGACCCCCTCTTTAAAGCTTGGGGACTATGTAATGACATGGTAGTTTCCTGGATTCAGAACTCTATTAGTCCATTCATTAAATCCAGTGTTATTTTTGTTGACGATCCTTCCGAAATCTAGAAGGAACTACGGGACCAGTTCACCCAACAAAATGGACCATGCATTTTCCAACTTAAGAAATTTTTAGCAGCCCTCTTGCAAGAGCAAGATCCGGTAAGTGTGTATAATGGTAAACTAAAAACAATTTGGGATGAACTCATTATATACGACCCTCTCCCAGATTGTGATTGTGGTAAACTCAAAGTGCTCATCGAGCGCTATCAGCGGGATTGTGTCATCCAGTTTTTAATGGGTCTCAATGACTCATATATTAATGTGTGAGATCAGATCATGTTGATGGACCCTCTTCCGTCCGTCAACAAGGTCTTCTCAATCGTCCAATAGCAAGAACGGCAATATCAAATGTTGTCCGTTGTGCATCCTTCAGAAACATTAGCTTTGGTTGTAAAACGACCAACTAATAACTCTAAAAATATCGTGAGAAATAACCAAATGCCCAAAAAGGATAGACCTTTTTGTGTCCATTGCCGTGTTCCAGGACACACATTACAGCAATGTTTCAAACTTGGGAACGCTGAGATTCCCACATGTGCGCATTGTCATAAACCTAAATATGTTATTGATAAACGTTATCAACTTTACGGTTTTTCTCCCAACCACAAATTGTATAGTAAGTCTGGGACCACAGTCCTTTTGGCTGATCACTCGAGTTTCACCACTATGACTAATCATGAAACTAATGAGGATGATAAGGTTGCATTGACCAAAGGGCAGTTCCAACAACTCATGAATTTGCTTCAATCGAAAGACCCTGCTGCAGTGCCTTCTCTTCAAATGGGTAAATAGAATTCAACTTCCTTTGATTCACTTCAAAAGCAATCCAAGGCGGCTGGTATGAACGGTACTAATTTCTGCTCTGTTTCTTCCCCTTACAATAGGAAGCAGATTTGGATCATTGATACAGGGACTACTGATCACATGATTTGTGACCCCTCTTTATACCTTCGTAAGGAGATTACAATCTCCTGCTCTGTTAAACTTCCTGATGGAAGTAGAGCCCCTGCTTCCCATATTGGGACTGTTAAATTGACCGACCAAATCACATTGCAAAATGTATTATGTGTCACTTCATTTATTTTTAATCTAGTTTCTGTGAAGCAACTTGCTGATGATCTTAATTGCAGCTTATTTTTCTTCCCTGACATTTGCCTCATTCAGGACCTTGCCTCCTGGACAATGATTGGGATAGGTGAAGAGAAAAATGGTTTATATTATTTGACGAATAACGAAGTCCATCCGAATACCTTGACTGTTCTTCTCACAAAATACTTCAGTCACATTGCGAAGCCTTTCGCTAATTTTGTTAACTTTGTTTTATCGCCAGTAGACTTATGGCATTGTCGATTATGACACATTTCACATTCTAGGCTCAAATTAATAAGCGATCCCAATGTAAAAGGAGCAGTGCATTCCATTAATGATAATCCTTATTCTATTTGTTACATGGCTAAATAATGTTGCCTTTCCTTTTTTTCCAGAAGCCATAAGTCACACACCTTATTCGACGTGGTACATTATGACTTGTGGGGACCTTGTTCTGAAATTTCTTATGATGGATATAAATATTTCTTGACAATTGTTGATGACTTTTTCTGAAGTATCTAGATTTATCTTTTGAAACAAAAATTAGATACAAAATTATGCTTGGAAGCCTTTTACAATCTGGTTGTTGCACAATTTAATGTAAAAATTAAAGTCATTCAAAGTGATAATGGATCTAAATTTTCTCTGGAAGATTTTTACAATAAAAGAGGTATTATCCATCAATAAAGTTGTGTGGAAACACCACAACAAAATAGTATTGTTGAACGCAAACACCAACATTTACTAAACGTCGCTAGGGCTATTAGATTTCAATCGGGACTCCCCTTGAAATTCTGGAGTGACTGCATACTCACTACTGCCTATATTATAAACATAATTTCCACTCCATTACTAGACAATAAGACTCCATATAAAATTTTGTTTGGAGTCAAACCAAATTATGATAATTTTCGTGTATTTGGTTGTTTATGCTTTGCTTCCACCCTCTCCCATGGGCGAAAGAAATTTGACTCCAAAAGTAGAACCTATATATTTCTAGGATATCCTTTTGGAATTAAAGGATACAAATTATTTGATTTGCATAATCATACTACATTCCATTCCAGGGATGTTATCTTTCATGAGAACATTTTTTCCTACAAGAAAAACGAAACTACTCCCAGTAATACATTACCTCCCGCAGTGACCACCACTGATCCTCCTCTAGCTCAGCACTCACCTCCCATACATAATTTAGATGTACATCTGGTCACCAATCCGGTCCTTGATAATGCTTCCACTATCATCACTCATCATGATGCAGAGGGCACCAATTCGCCCTCTGTTCATGACCCACTCACGGATAGTCAAGAACTCTTAAGTGATAATCAACCACCTAGTACTCCTCTCCCAAATATTCAATCCCCAGCAAGAGATAACATCCCTGTCCGCAAAACCACCAGAGTTAGGCAAGTGCCTCAATATTTGAAAGACTTTTATTGTCACCATACATCGCAAGCTACACCTACCCAACCAACAACACACATTTCTCCCGGCAAACTTTACCCCCTTACAAATTACATATCATACCACAAATTATCTCATGCTTACAGTTCTTTTGCATCTTCTCTCTCATCTCAAGCTGAACTACAAACTTACGCTCAAGCTGTTGGTGATCCCAATTGGCGATCAGCCATCAACGATGAGCTACGAGTTTTAGAATCCAATAAAACATAGATTATCACTGACTTACCTCCAGGGAAGAAAGCTATCGGTTGTCAATACGTATTCAAATTAAAATTGAATAGTGATAGGAGCATTGAACGATACAAATGCCGATTAGTGACTAAAGGATTCACCCAAGAGGTAGGGGTGGATTACCATGAAACTTTTTCTCCTGTTACTAAACTCACAACAGTTCGATATCTTTTGGTTGTCGCTGCCATACGCGGATGGCATTTATATCATTTCGATGTAAATAATGCATTTATGAATGGAGCCTTAGATAAAGAAATCTATATGCAACAACCTCCCGATTAGTCCAAAGGAAAACCCTACCAGGTATGCAGGTTGCTAAAATATATGGCCTTAAACAAGCCTCTAGACAATGGTATACCAAACTTTCTACTTCTCTTACCGCGTATGGCTTTATTCAATCCAAGGCCGATTACAGTTTGTTTACCAAACAAGATGACAAATCATTCACAGTTCTTCTAGTCTATGTTGATGACATAATCGTCGCAAGTAGTTGTCTGGATGCTATCGCATCTCTCAAATCCTTCCTTAACCAAGCCTTCAAGATCAAAGACCTTGGGATACTGCGATACTTCCTTGGCATTGAAGTCGCACGATTGACAAAAGGTATACACATTTGTCAGCAAAAATATACTCTTGATATTTTAGCCGACTCTGGTCCATTGGTGCTAAATCTCTCAAACTACCACTGGACCAAAACTTGAAATTGAGTAGACAAACTGAGGTAGCCTTGCAAAATCCAAGTGTATATAGAAGACTTATTGGTCGTCTTCTTTATCTCACCGTCACAAGACCAGACATAGCCTATACAGTTCATATCTTAAGTCAATTTATGGATCAGCCCACTTCAAGTCATATGAATGCTGCATATCAAGTCCTCCGATATTTAAAATTAAATCCAGGACAGGGCATATTGTTTTCTTCCACCTCTAACATTCAACTAAGAGTTTTTTGTGATGCAGATTGGATTTCGTGACCAAACACACAACGATCCATTACCGGTAACTGTATTTTTATTAAAAATTCTCTCGTTTCATAGAAATGTAAGAAACAGTCAGTGGTCTCTCGCTCTTCTGCCGAGGCTGAATACAGATCTATGGTCACAACTTGTTGTGAATTGTCTTGGCTACGTTATATTTTACATGACTTATAGGTTTCACATCCACATGCAGCGTACCTATATTGTGATAATCAAGCGGTACTTCACATTGCAGCCAACCCTGTTTTTTATGAACGCACTAAACATATCGACTTGGATTGCCATCTCATCCGTGACAAGATTCAAGACGGGAGCATTCGGACACACCACGTCACCACACATAATCAGTTGGCAGATATCTTCACCAAAATCTTACCGTCCCACCGGCTCAATTCACATCTATCCAAGATGAGCATTATTAATATATATGCTCCATTTTGCGGGGGCGTATTGAATAATATGTAATCTTCCCACTTTGTAAATTTTATTTTTTTAGACATTTGTATTTTAGGATACATATTTTTATTTCTTCCTTTGTAATATTGTGTAATTATTTTTAGGATGTTAGGGATTTATTCCCTTCCTTTTATTCTCCGGCTTTCCTTCGTTATAAAGGAACTGGCCTCCGTCCATTCATAGATGTGTGTGTAATTTCAGCCGCATTAATGACACTCAGAGTTTCGCCTCTTTCCAACAACAGCAATTGATTTCTTTTCTCCCTGAGTCATCCTCCTTCGTCGTCTTCCCCATCTTCATCTTTTCCATCTTCATTTGGGTTTCGTTTCTTACAATGACAATGCATTTAGGGTGGCCAGAGACAAATTCCACTGTACTGTTTTAATAGATATCTCAAGCTCAATCCGCAGTAATATAAATTACACAAAAATCTAATATTTTATATCAGTATAAATTCAATTCAAAACTATTTTTTTTCCACATTTAACAAAATTAATACTACTCTATATGTTGTTAAATTCAACTGATGCAGGATGATACAAACCATTGCGGTCCATCCAATTTTAAAGCTAGAGATGAACTTAAAAATCTTGCCGTAAAAGGACAATGGCGCAAAGAGATGATATGCAGATAGAGATAAGAACTAGATATTCCATGGAAGCAGGCACGCATGGAATAAAATATCGGCCTTTATATATCAGTAACGATCCTCTCAATACCACGATAAAATCACAATATATTAATATTGTTGGGGGTCACTTCCGTGTGGAAGTCCTAGTGGCAGAGGACTTGGTTGGAGTATGAACACATTGTGTGTTATTAAGGTCCGCGAACTTATACGATGTGTGTTTGCAGACTCTGCGTAGGTTAAGCAGAAATAATTCCGATCAACGTTATGGACTGAAAGTTTTGGTTGGATAGAAATGACCGGTGAACTTATTAACCGGCCAATTATGTGTTTCGATCAACATGATATTGATTGACTGAAGGCACGTAGATTTGCTCAATAATGTCCAAGAAGACGGTCAACGGGGCATTGACCGGCGAAGAGAATAAGATGGTCAACAGGGCATTGACTAGATGAAAACAGAAATGTTGAACAGCTGTCTTCTCCAAAGGGCGTGCAGTTGGCTTACTTGATTGGGCAGTTAGAAGATGTTATTTTTGGAAAGACAACAAGTCAATCTACAGGGCATACATGCGCCGCCTACTGCAAGATAGGGCATGTGCCACCATTGCAGGCTTCGGGAGCTATGCACGCAACCACCATATTGAGTTGGTGGTTACTCATTTTGCTGAAGGAGTATATATATAAGATACTTAAATATTGTATGTGTGATCAGCAATATATGAGAAGTAGAGAGAGTAAAAAAAAGAGAAGAAAAAGAGAGTAGTAAGGAAAAACACAAAGTGTGAAGTTTTTGTATTTTCTCGTACTCTGTTTATCAGTTTTTTTTTCTCTTGGGCTTGTATAGCCGTATGGTTTGTGTAATTAATTTCATATAGTAGATCCTATTTGTAGACTAAGTGTTCCGTAATTTTTTTCTTATCAGAAAAGAATTTTCTACGTAAAATCTCTGTGTTCAATTATTTTTCTTCTTTCACTTCTCTGTGTGTGTGATTCTAGACATTGTTGTTCGATCGCCCCCTTTTACCCCAACAAGTGATATAAGAGAGCACAGTTGAGAATTCTGTCTAAATGGCAACGACGTCTTCAAAGAATCTGTCGTTTAGGGTGGAGTAGGTCAACGGGTACGGTAATTTCATCATCTAACAATAGAGGGTAAAGAACATCCTAATCAGAGAGGAAATAGTGAAAGCATTGCGGAAGAAGGAAGAGAAGTCAGAGAACTTGACCGAGGAAGATTGGCAAGACAAAATGGATCTTACCAACTGCACCATAAAGCTGTGTCTAGTGGATAATACGCTCTGGGAGGTCCTTGGCCTGACAAACAGGGTAGAGGTCTGAGAGAAGTTGAAAAGCCGGTATAAGTCTAAGTTCTTAACAACCAAACTACGCGTAAAGTAGTTCTATGGCTTGTAATTGTCGGAAGGTGAGAATTTTAAAAAATACTTGGACGAGTTTAACAGGATAATAATGCAGATGCTAGCCCTTGACTAGGAGATCAAGGAGGAGGATAATGCGTTGGTATTCCTGGCTTCTCTACCAGCCTTATATGACCATATCATCACAACATTGTTGTTTAGAAAGGACACATTTTAGTTGGACAAGGTCATTACTTCCTTACTTATGAATAAGTCAAGGCGGTTACAAGGGACCTCAACCTCTTCGTATTCTAAGGTACTTGTGATCGAGTCCAGGGGAAGAAGTAGAAGACGCGGCCAAAAGCTTGGCGAAAATGGTTGCAGTAAATCTCGGTCAAGATTTCAAAACCTTGAGTGTCACCATTATAGCAAGAAAAATCACATCAGAAAAACTGTTATAAGTGAAAGCGTGAGAACGCTGAGAAAGAGAAAGGAGAAAATGGATGAGAAGAAGAAAAGTCCTCGGTCTCAGTGGTCATAGGAGGCGATCTCCTGTTGACGTGTGAAGAAAACGTGGCATATCTGACGGATCATGAGTCCGATTGGATGGTTGATTTTGATGCCTCTTTCTACGCCACGCCCAAAAGGGAACTGTTCACTTCATACACTCTAGAAGATTTTAGAGTGATAAAGATGAAAAGCGAAAAAACATCCCCAATAATTGGCAAAGGTGACGTTTTACTTGTCACCAATAATGGGACCAAATTATTGTTGAAAGATGTATGACACTTCTCTGATATCCGGCTGAACGTAATTTCAACCGGCCAGCTTGATAATGAAGATTATTGCAACACTTTCTGTGAAGGAGAGTGAAAGTTGACCAGAGGGTCTCGTGTTGTAACACGAGGAAAGAAGTGCTCCAACCTGTATGTAATGAAGTTGTCTGCACTTGCCGGAGACGTAAACGCTACAACCAGTAAGGAGTCTGAGGATCTGTAGCACCGTACGTTGGGCCACGTGAGTGAATGCGGATTGTGTCATTTGACTAAGAAGGGCCTTATCCTAGTAGTGAAAAAAGACGGACTGAGGATGTGTCTTCATTGCATGGCCGGCAAACAACAAAGAGCCTCGTTTCATGGAGACTTGTCATCTACAAAGGCGGAGTTACTTGACTTGGTCCACACTGATGTATGTGGACCATTCAAAGAGAAGTCTTTTGGTGACGCCCAGAACTTCATGTCTTTCATTGACAACTGTTCTAAAAAATTGTAAATTTATCCACTGAAGACCAATGACCAAGTCCTCAGTACATTTAAGCATCTTCATACTCTGGTGGAACGTCAAATGGAGAAAAAGCAGAAGATTGCTTGAAGTGATTGGGATATTTGATGCCTACTACCAGTCTCATGGCATTAGGTACCAGAAGACACTACCAAAAATGTCACAGTTGAACGGCGTGGTCAAGCGGATGAACCACATACTTCTGGAGAGAATAAGGTGCATACTTTTTGAGGCGAAACTTCCTGTATCCTTTTAAGCAGAAGCACCGAAGACGGAGTCTTATGTTGTAAATAGGTCGTCTAATAAACTCTTGAAGAATGAAGTATCGGAGAATATATGGTTAGGAAATGAGCCCTCTTATGACCATCTACGGATATTTGGATGCAAAGCCTTTATTCATATCCCCAAAGATGAAAGGACCAAGTTAGAACTAAAGACGATGCAGTGCGTCTTTTTAGACTACGGGGAAGATGAACTGGGTTATAAATTTTATGATCCAATTGAGAGAAAACTTATCCAGTCAAGGGACGTAACTTTTATAGAAGATGAAATAATTGAGGACATTGATAAGAAAACTAAGTCTGATGATAGCCGGACGGATAATTTAAGTGTTAAAATTATCCGTCCAGTACCTCTGCAGACGAGGACAATGACCCAGACGTGGTCAAGGATAATAATGAGTTAGTTACAACACCTAACAAAGATCAGGATGAAGTCGCTCCTCAATTGGCTGAGGATGTTCTTGTCCGACGATCCTTGAGAAATAGACAATTATCCATCCGTCTGTCATCTAGTGGGCATGTTCTGCTCATTGATGTCGAAGAGCCTGAAACTTTTGAAGAGGTTATGAAAGATGTGAATAAGGAGAGATGACTAGAAGCTATAGAAGATGAAATAAACTCTCTCTATAAAAATCATACTTTTGATTTGGTCGAACTGCCCAAGGGAAAGAGAGCCGTAAAGAATAAGTAGGTCTTCCGTTTAAAGATTGATGAAAATACCACACAACTAAGGTATAAGGCGCGGCTGGTGGTAAAAAGTTTTAACCAACGAAAATGGGTTAATTTTGATGAGCTATTTGCCCTGGTGGTGAAAATATCTTCCATAAAGGTTGTGCATGGCTTGACTGCTACTCAAAATCTAGAGGTGAAGCAGCTAGATATCCGAACGGCTTTCCTCCATGGTGATCTTGAAGAGAAAATTTACATGAAACAGCCGAAATGATTCAAGGTTAAGGGAAAGAAACGACTTATTTGTCATCCGAAAAAGAGCCTGTATAGACTAAAACATGCTCTTAGACAGTGGTATAAGAAATTTGAGTCGATCATGGTCAGTTAGGGGTATCAGAAGACTATTTGTAACCACTGTGCATTTACATAGAGTTTTTTTGAGGACGATTTTGTTATCTTTCTCATTTATATAGATGACATGCTGATTATTGGACGTAATAGTACTTGGATAAAGGAGCTGAAGAAATAACTTAGGCAGTCATTTGCCATGAAAGACCTGGGGTTGACGAAACAAATTCTTAGCATAAGAATTATTCCTGACCGAGAGGCAGAGAGATTATGGCTATCCCATGAAAGTTACATTGAAAAAATGTTCTAACGTTTCAATATAGACATGTCCAAGGCTATATGAGCACTCCACTAGCGAACCACCACAGATTGAGCAGTCGCCAGTGTCTGTTCTCAGATGTTGAGAAAGTATATATGAAAGGCGTACCTTACTCTTCAGCTGTAGGAAGCTTGATATACGACTTGGTATATATGAGGTCATATATAGCACACGCAATTGGCATTATCAGCCGTTTTCTGTCAAATCTAGGAAGGGAGCATTGGTCCGCGGTCAAATGGATAATAAGATATATCCAATGAACTTTCAAGAGGTGCCTGTGTCTTGAAAGTGATAAACCTCAGTTGGTGGGATACTCGGATGCTGATATGGCCGGGGACATTGACTTTCGTAAGTCCACCTTAAGATACTTGGTAAAATTTGCTGGAGGAGTAGTTTCCTAACAGTCCAAGTTGCAGAAGTGCGTTACTCTTTCAACTACTATGGTCGAGTACATTGCAGTGACAGAAGCGTGCAAGGAGATATTGTGGATGAAGAAATTTATCTAAAAATTGGACCTCAGACAGGATAAATATGAAATACTTTGTAATAGTTAGAGTATCATATATCATTGCAAGAACTCCTTATTCCATTCAAGATCGAAGCATATTGATATTCATACTATTGGGTGAGATATGTTATTGAAGCGGGTTTGTTGTCACTAGAGAAGATCGGGACTGAAGAAAATGGCGCGGACATGATGACCAAGATTTTACCAAAAGGTAAGAATGAGGCTTGCTGCAGATTGGCTGGATTGACGGATTCTAATTTCCCACGGTCGTGAGAGAAAGTTTGTTAGGGGTTACTCCTGTGTGGAAGTTCTGGTAGCCGGAGAACTTGGAGTATGTGGACCTTGTGTGCTATTAAGATCCGCGGACTTGTACGATGTGTGTCAGCAGACTCTGCACATGTTAAGCAGAAAGAATTCCGATCAACTTTATTGATCGAAAGTTTTGGTCGGGCGAAAATGACCAGTCAATTTGTTGACCAGCCAATTATGTATTTCGATCAACATGATGTTGACTGGCTGAAGACACGTGGATTTGCTTAGTATTGTCCAAGAGAAGAAGACGGTCAACAGTACGTTGACCGGCTGAAAACAGAAATATTGATCAGCAGTCTTCTCCAAAAGGCATGTAGTTGACCTACCTGATTGGACAATTAGAAGATGTTATTCTTGGGAAGACGACAAGTCAATCTACAGGGCATGCATGCGCCGCCTACTGCAGGACAGGGCATTCGCCACCATTGCAGGCTTCGGGAGCTGTACACGCAATCACCATGTTGAGTTAATGGTTACTCATTTTACTGAAGGAGTATATATATAGTATACTTAAGTATTATATGTGTGATCAGCAATATATGAGAATTAGAGAGAGTGAAAAATAAAGAAAAGAAAGAAAGTAGTGAGGAAAAACACAAAGTGTGAAGTCTTTGTATTTTCTTGTGCTCTGTTCTTCGATTTTTCTTTCTCTTGGGCTTATATAGTCGTGTGATTTATGTAACCAATTTCATATAATGAATCTTATTTGTGAACTAAGTGTCCCGTGGTTTTTCCCTTATTTGAGAAGAGTTTTTTACGTAAAATCTCTGTGTTCAATTCTTCTTCTTCTTTCACTCTTCTGTTTATGTGTGATTCTGTGCATTGTTGTCTGACCGCCCCCTTTTGCGCCAACAAATGTATCACCTAAGTATCGTTATTATTAGTCGATATATCCAATATTTTCCTAACATGCTGCAATTTGTGGAAAACATTTCGTGACTGACATTATCCGATATGTATCACGTGATATGACCGACGATGATACGGCTGCAACCAACATAGGCAAGTGAAAGTTAACTGTTCGGAACTAACAGATTTATATTTTTATTCACATTTCAAGCAACAACAGATTTGATTGCACAAGAGGCTTACAACACTTGCTTGCTTACCAGACCCCTGGTGTTTGGGTTTTTTCTTACAACAGGTAGATTAATTACCCTATCCATCGGGTTTCTTCTTACAACACTAAGGCTACTTAACGACTTACCCTTCAGTTTTTTTTTTCCTCTCTCTCTTACAAGAGGGCGAGGAGAAGAAAACATGAAATGCAGTATCCAGCTGCAGCTTAGTTTGGCAGAGAGAGTTCACAGGCATCATTCATCATTCAACCCTTCCCATACATTAGCAGTAAAACCTCTGACAAAAAGAAGAGAGCAAGAAACAAGAACTATATATCGTACAAAATTTCCCCTGCTCTCCTTGATGCAGACTGTGAACAGAGTTGCTGTTCATTTTCTGCAAGAAGCAAAGGATTGAAAAAGAAGAATCAAAATTCTGAATCAAATACGCTCTAACAGAATTTAATGAAAATTTAGAGTTTTGAGGGGCATAAGAGATACTGTGATTCCCACCCGGATGTCAAAAGCTCAATATATATAGAAGTGACCACATGAAAAAGACACCACAATGAAATAAAATCTGACTTTTAAATATATCTCTTCATATGAGGACAGGAAATATGGCTGCCATTGCAAGAAGGAAAATTTGAGTAATAGTTAGTTCCTAAATATATACCTTGGTAGACAGAGCATTCAAATCCTCCATGAGGCATAGTCTTAGTTAATAATACAGAGATCCTGCAAAAACCATAAATGAGTGTTTGCAATCTCAAACCTTCTAAAAATCAAAGTCACTTCACTAATGTATTTCCCCATAAGGAAAAATTCTTGGTATACCCAGAAATGAGGCCCAAAAATAAACAAATAAGAAATCAGGGTAGCTTCAGATGCGTGTGTAATACCCTTATCCCACCCCTTCATTTCTCCTTCTCTCTGTATAAGCCATATTTTACTGTGACTGTATAACGAGCTGACATATCACGAAATTATACCTTCCCACCAATTTCCCCTAGATGCACAGTATGAGCTGTTCCCACTTGGATCATCTTCTCGAGCATCCTTATCGAACTAGCGAATTGACAAAATATAACGTAGCAATCAGTTGTTGCATTACACAGTTCATTTGGTGATTGGAGTTATTATATAGCAATTTCTCAAGGATTAAGACTCACTCCAGCATATGACCCAGAGGTCTGAGTAGTTGGTGATTGGTAATACATTTCTTGCCCACCATAGTGGAGAGATGAACACAGACAACACGGTTCTACTCTCTCTTCCTGGAAAATTGAGCTCTCGTCCTTGTTGGTTTTCCTATTATTGTCTAAGCTTTCTATTCATCCAATCAAGTTCAAGGATATGATCAGTACATAATTAACATTTTGTAAATAAGAAGTAAAAGGGTTCCATAGAAGGGCCATGATCATAGATGAAAATATAAGTATCATTATCGTTACGATCATATCAGTATTAGATAATATATATTGATATCGAATATATTAGAAGAAAAAATTATGAAAATTGTAAGTTGACAAGCAAATATTGCCCAATATATCGCGATAAATTACTGCTACGATAACATATAATAATTTTGTCGTAATATTAAAAAATATTGGTATTGCTCTTTGGTCATGATTCATTGCCAACAGTCAGCAACTACAATTGCTCCAAACCTAGTACATGAGTAGATCCCACCATCATTGTCTGTTGATTTACTCTTTGGTTTGCAGCACCATAGTTGCCTACTCATGGTTCTGAATCATTTTCCTCATAGCAAAATTATAAAGAAAAACATCCAATCAAGAAAAATATGATATTACAGAAAAAAGGATCAAGGAGGTAAGAAATCATATCTATGTCATAAACATAGTTTCCGAAATGAATCAAATCTAACGCATCTGATAACCGTTGTTCATCCATAGGTCATGCATGACTGAGACTTCGTAGTATTTTAAACACATAACGCCATGACCCTATTCGTCCTTGTCAAGTTGGTCCACCTCATCTGATTTTAAGAACACTTTATTTCCGAGGCATATAATTTGATGAACACTTGTTTATTGGTAATATTGCATTATCATTACTACCAATAAAACTGTCCAAGACTAAAGGTGTAGTGATCTCTCTGGAATGATGATGCGGATCAAAACGGTGGGCCCATGCATGACCAGGGGTTATGAGATCTAGTGAACCTTCCTAGTCGTTTTGACCACTTCCACTAATTAAAATCATATGAAACATTTAGAATAATATTAAGAAAACAAACAACATTAAAAAAAAACTACAAAATGTATCGCAGGAAACATTCTACTGCATTCCCTTTTCTGTTCTTTTACTTAGAGAATACTGTCCATTTGTATTTTTCCTAAAATCATTTTTCATGCCACTAAACTGAAAGCCATGTATAAAAAGCATATTTTAAGGAGTAATGCTCTATCATATATGTATAAGAGAATTTGCATCCCAAAATATACCAAATGATGTGCCCAACACAGCCTATAGAAGGATTTGCATCCCAGCCTATAAATGATACTTGGGATATCTTTGGATGTAATTGTCTTACATAACAATTTTCCATTTCAAACAAACTACAACTATAGGACATTCCCTTGATCTTGTCACCAATTTGGCTGAATAAACCACTTCAAGCTTGTTCTAGAGCCACCCTTTAGCCACCATCCATTCATACTAGTTGTCTTGTATAAAATAGATAATGAATGGATATCATGTTATCGAGAGATGTCCAAAGGATGTTCCAAAACATTTCGCATACCACTTTGGAGGTGCAAATTAAACTCAACATAATTGAACTTCATTCTAGCAGTCCTACCAGCATTATTGTAGGATTTTCTCGGGCCAAGAGCTAAAGAACTCAGTTGGCGCAACTGCTTCTCCTATGAGGGGGCAGTCAAAGGTTGCATCCTTATCGTGGGACAGTTAAATTAATTCTCCTGTCCTCCATGGCTTATTAGCACTTCAATTATGAGAGCAATTTAAATCTTGGGAGTCAAAGCAGAAGAAAACAACATGGTCAAATTCAGATGATCAGTTAATAAGCCAAAAAAATAAGGATGATCAGTCTTTGGGACCTGGAAAACCTTGTTTGGTATTCCAGTGCTGATTTTCCAAGTGCTGCTTCTGCCATGATCCTGCACCCTGAAATTTATCAGCCAACCGAACGCTGCTGTCAAACTCTTACCAATGAATCTTTAGGCGATTGAAATTCTGGTGAAGAGCAATTTGAACGGAAAAAGGAGGTAGAGAACAAAACCAAATTCACAAAATCGAAAGGAATTCACCTTTAAAGGGGGGAAAATGGAAGAGAAAACGTCAGTTTTTGAAGGTTCTTTGATGCCGAAAAGCTCAGAAGGGAAAGGCGAAGCTGAACCCCCGTGTTTCTTAGCCTCCATCGACCTTACCCTCTCAAGAAACAAACACGAAACTACCAGAAACTGGAATTACTCTATTTTCTCACCAGACAAACAGCCCAAACTGCCGTTAAAGATTATTGAGAGAGATAGATTTGGCGGAATTCAACACCGGCAAGTAAATGATCACTATGCTCGATGAGGATGCGAAGAGGCCGTTTCGGACATTGCCGATTTATAGTGGCTTGAAAAGTCGGCTTGTACGCTCATGCGCGATGTGGATGAGGCCTCCCCTATTTAAAATTCAATCTTGGAAGACGAGGTCCTACCGTCGAATCAACCATTGAGATATCTATCCGGCTCCACTGCGTAAGCAGATTAGGGATTCCCACCCCCAGAAATATCTTCGAGCAGGTGGCATATATAATATGAAGGACTTCCCCTCCACCCCACTCCATTCCCTTCATGCCTACCAAATGGAATATGAGACCAACAAAGTGGGAAAGATTTGAACCAGACAGAGTGGGGGAGATTTGAAATAAATAATGGTTTAGAAGCAAAAAATTGAAATATTCTCGATTTAAAAAAATAGTTATTAAATAATAAGTAGACAATAAAAGTATCTTTC
>JAODPA010128422.1:0-17160 GCA_025585075.1 Nepenthes mirabilis | reverse complement strand
TGCTTAATATATTTTTGTACAACTTTAATTCATATAGACGGATTGAATTATCATAAAATTATTGATTAAATTCTTTGCTTATACAATTTTCAATTTGCAATATAATTAGACTCAAAATTAATTGGAGAGGTTATTAGGTGATGGTTCCAATAACCAATGGGTTGACCCGGCAAGAACCCAATGAAATTCAACAAGGTTTGAAACTCAGGAGACGCTCAGGCAGGCTCCGGCTAGGAGCTTGCACTGCTCGGCCAATGGATGGCCAAGCTGTTCCGTGGCTCAGGCCCAAAAAGCAAGCCTATACGCTAGTGTGTGGTCCTAGTGGCACCAGTAGATGAATCCCTGTAAAATATCTTTAGCTCAGCGCAATCTTTCCCATAAAGCAACTGTCATAACTATGGCAGAGAATTGCCCAGAAAAGGAAAGAAAATTTGCCGACCGCTATGATTCCTTTGTTGGATGCATGCAATTGCAAGATAGCTCAGCCCTGACTCCCCAGCATCTCTCGCTCTATATATCTCCTTTCATTTGCAGAAAATGGGGGAGGAAGAACTCTGAACCCAGAGGTTTTCGGGGTCACAGAGGAGGAAAAATAAGAAAAGAAAAGGGAGGAAAAATAAGAGATTGAGCCATCTATGCATATGGAGGAGAGACCCAGGAAACCCTAATAGTCGCGGAGAAGATAAAGAAGCAAGCCATTCTCTCAAATACGCTCAGAAGGTCTTGCTCTAATTAATAGATGTGCGGGTCTCATGTCAGCTCCAAGTTCTCATTCTAATTTAATAGTTCGCTGACTTGTCGAGTGAAGTGATGAGAACCCCCTCCTTCCGCAGTCAGAGAAGGGACCAGTGGGTATCTTTCTCTCCACTACCAATGCTTGAGGTCCCATTTTTCCTTCAATCAGTCACTTCCTTGAGAGTGCATCTGCCAATTAGTCAACCCATGGTACAGGCATCACTCTCTCCACAATATTGCCTTTGACGAGAGCATCCTCCTCTATGTTGCCCCCCAAGCTGGGCGCACTAGGAGTGTGGTCCTCCATCTTATAAGTTGTCCCTTCAGTTGGGAGCACTCAGAAGCATAGTCCTCTAAATCTCCAAAGTCGCCCTTTGGTCAGGCACACTTTGTGGAGTCCAATTCTCCAAAATTGCCTTGTGGTTGGGTGCACCTAGCGGATCCCAATCCCCTACCTTCATAAGCTGCTCCCTAGTTAGGCGTACTCAACAGGAGCAAAATTCTTCAAATTTCAAAGGCTGCCCTTTAGTCGGGCGCACTTCCAAGCCGCCCCTCAGTAGGGCATACCTCCAAACCACCCCTCTGTCGGATGCACCTCAAAGCAACCCTTCAACTGGGCATAGAGCGTACTTCAAAGCCGTCTCTCAATCGGGCACACCTAAAAACCATCCCTCGGTCGAGTGATGTAAGTCGCCCCTTAGTTGGGCGCACCACTACACTAAATCCCCCACTAAATGACCTACGCATTCTACTTGCATATTCTTATCTTTCTATTTTATTGAGAAAGATTTTTGACTTAATCATTGGAGGTGATATTGAGAAGCGAGTCACGCCAATCTTTTGACTTTTTATATTTAGATGTGTTGTGCAGGACGCAGATTCAGAGTGATAGGAATTGGACTGGTTTCAATTTGATCTAATGCGAAAGATTGAGCAATTCATTAACTTGTACAATAATCCGGATTCAGTGATGCATCATTGGCATCGTTTGTAAGAAGCGACTGAAAAGCCTTTCTATCGCACAATAATGAAACAGACATAGTCAATATGCATACTCCAACTAGCATATTGGCCAGAGACATCTCCCCATGGCAACGACCCCCGAGTAGCTAGGGTGATGTGTGACCTGCCTTCGATGAGCATACATCTACTACTCTAAGCCTTGTGCGCTCATCTGCATGGTCAGCAACTAAAGGCTCCTTCCTCCCACGCACAAATATCGGCACCCTAAAGGAAGAAGCTAGAGGAAGAGAGCGCCAGCCAAGGAAAAATCCCATTTGTCTGATGACATCGGTATTCGAGATGATCTGAGTGATAGGACCCATTCCTGAAAGAGAGTTTGACTCGGTCCCAAAGCGCAAGACGAAAGCCTGGAGCTGTGATTCCTTTGACATCCCCAAGACAATCGGTGACTATCCGACCAGTGGCAACAGGCTCTCCATTCTCCCCTTCTGGGACAAGAAACACATCACGAGAAGGGATCCCAAAGTGTCTAGACCTCTACTCACGAGAGTCCTCGTTGGAGTGAGAGGCCTGACTTAGGGGCTTGGCAACACCAATCTTGCGGTAATACTTCTCATCGACCCTGTGTAGAGCGGGAGATCCCATTGGGACTGTCGCAATCCTTGGGGGCCGACATACTCAGTCCACTACCCATCGCACCAGTTATGATGACAACACCTTGAGTAGCCATGTCGACAGAAGATCGACCCTGAGCATGCAAAAAAAGGCCATCTAGCTGGGTGCCTTGTTCTTGTCGACCTTAAATCGTTTGTACCCATCCGAAGATGCAACCCCGGGTCTCCATCCTCCAATCCTTAGACCGTTTGCACCCATCCGAAGATGTAATACAGGGGGTCTGCCTTTCAGCTTCCAGGCAATTGAAGAAAGTTAACATCTTCAGAGGATCTAGCAACCTAACGACCTTGGCACTTCGGCGGCCTAGAGCACTAGGGCCCAGCAGCAGCCCCAAGGGATGACCTAGCCACGAGATGCAGAGTGAAATCCCAAAGCGGCAATACCTTTCATCGGTTCGTTGCATAGCAGCAAATCCTATAGAAGCTATCACAGCTTTCGTAGTGGGGGCTCAACACGCTCGGTCATCTATTCAACACATTACAGTAGGCGTCGTCTAGCTAAGCGCCACACTAGTTCGGGTTGCTCAAGGCCGTATCGATCAACAACAAAATCCGAGCTAGTGGCCATTGGACCACCCAGCGTGGCAGTAAGGTGGTGCCCAGTCTGTTCATAGTGGAGGACCAAGTCCCATGGAGCATGAGGCCGTAGGCCAAAGCGCCTCAATGACCCTCCAAAGCAGTACATGTTAGCCATGCACTTAGAACGATGAACACATCCCACGAGCAAGCATGCCATCCACCACAAGCACCAATGACGATTTCACACTGAATCCAGGTAAGTCTTGTATGCATTATACTGCTTACTTGAACCACATTGTTATTAGTAAAATAACCATTTTATCTACTCATGCAAATACCTACATATTATCTCTTTGCATTAAATAACATAAATTGCCCCTGAGTCGGGTGAACACAGGTTTGCTTGTAACTCGACCTATGAATGGTCAAAGAACCTCGGTCCAAACCAAGCGGCCCATACATGATCAAATTTGAACCTCGGTCTCATACCGAGTAGCCCACATGCAGTCGAATTGAAACCTCGATCTCATCATCGAGCGGCCAATGCGTGGTCAAACTTAAAACCTTAGGGGTCTTTTTAGCATGCGTACAATGACCTTCTTTCGAAGGAGAGAGTACCATCAATCAACGACGGTCGGTGGATTAGGATCATAAGCATGAAAGCTATGACATCTTTTAATAGGACCGAGCGTCGACAGGTACATACGGATGACGGCCTAGGCTAGCAAACGTTTGGCAATGATAACCTTAAGGCTTAGCCAGAAATCATATTTTCTTAGTGCCACGACCTCCTTCTGGCAGGAGCAAGTGCAGCCCAGGGTGCACGTCTAGGCTGATCTCGGTGACAACAACATCAACTATGCACGCTCGGTTCTCTATCTTCTTCACCGTTCACTCCTACAGCGCACACTCATAGCAACGTGAACTTGTCCGATGCCTAAGATTTCTCCTCAGCGAGGCAGGGAGAGGAAGATAATGATGGTCCTACACTTAGACCGCGCATGCTACAACATGAGAATGACCAGAGCATGGACATCAGGACAGATTCCAAGCACATTGTTGGACCTCTTGCAACTTCCTTCGATCCCGGCCAATGGCAGCACGGGCTCCATATTTGCTCTGATCTCTCGCATCGCTTGGTTGGTGGGAGAATAGTTCATGAGGTAGGGCGTATGCAACCCCTCCATTTATAGCCGATGAGCCATTAATGCAAAAGATCGCATCTGATGGCGCTATTTGTAGAGAATTAGGCAGAGCCAGCAAATTGCTCCCGAATATTTTCGAAAGAGTACCAAATCACCAAGCTCCAGTACGAAAGGCTACAAAACACCTCAAAAAGGAGCATGTGCTTCAGCCCCTACAGAAGGCGTCCTATCACTGGACATGTCCGGAGTTGACGAAGCTTAGCTTCCTCAGCATGGGGGGCTAGTGATGTGTTCAGTAACTAATGGGCCGACCAGGCAAGGGCACAATGAAATTTAACAATGTTTGAAGCCTAGGAGACGCCCAAGCAAGCGCCAACAGGTAGCCTGCATAGCTCGAACGAGGCATGGCAAGGCCATTCAGCGGCTCCTACCCAAAAAGCAAGCCCATAGCCAGTGTGTGGTCCCAGCGGTGCTAGCGGACGAATCCCCGCAAAATATCCGCCAACTCAGCGCAATCTTCTCCATAAGGTAACTGCTATAATTGCGGCGAAAAATCACCCAGAAAAGGAAAGAAAATCCACTGATAGCTACGATTGCCTTGTCAGCCATGCATAATTGTAGGACAGCTTAGTCTTGGCATCCAAGCATCTCTCGCCCTATATATTTCCTTCCCTTTGTAGAAGAGAGGGGAGAAAGGACTCTGAATCCAGAGGTCTCTGGGTTCATAGAGGAGAAAAATAACAAAAAATCCTAACAGTCGCAGAGAAGGTAATGAAGAAGCAGGCCATTTTCTCAAAGATGCTCGAAAGGTCTCGCTCTAACTGATGGATGTGCTAGTCTCATGCCAACCCCAAGTTTTCATGCTACGGAGTTCGCATCGGTGACTTGTTGAGTGAAACGGTGAGAATCTCCTCTTTTCGTAGTTAGGGAAGGAATTGGCGGGTATCTTTCTTTCCATCGTTGGCCTTTGAGGTCCCATTCTTACTCTAGTCAGCTACTCCCTTGCGAGTACATCCGCCAGTTAGTCAAACCACGATG
This sequence comes from Nepenthes mirabilis, assembly GCA_025585075.1. NCBI lineage: Eukaryota > Viridiplantae > Streptophyta > Magnoliopsida > Caryophyllales > Nepenthaceae > Nepenthes > Nepenthes mirabilis. Next base: position 12,086 of record JAODPA010128422.1, on the reverse strand, counting down.
AAGGCGTCACTCTCTCTGGAATATCACCTTTGACGAGAGCATCCTCCTCTAAATTGGCCCCAGGCCGGGCACACTAGGAGCATGGTTCTCCATCTTATAAGCCGCCACTTCGGTCAGGCGCACTCAGGAGCATAGCCCTCCAAATCTCTAAAGCCGCCCTTTGGTTGTACGCACTATGCGGAGTTCAGTTATTCAAAGTCGTCCCCTAATCGGGTACACCCAGCGGATCCCAATCTTTTGCCTTCGTAAGCTATCCAATAGTCAGGCGCACTTAACAAGAGTGAAATCCTCTATATTTCTAAGGTCACTCCTCAATCTGGCGCATATCAAAGTCACCCCTCGGTCGGGCACACCTTAAAACTGCTCATCAATCGGACGTACCTATAAGCCACCTTTCAATCCGGCGCACCTCAAAACTGCACCTCGGTTGGACACACCTCAAAACCGTCCAACAGCCGAACGTACCTATATGCCACCTTTCAATCGGGTACACCTCAAAGTCGCCCCTCAACCAGACGTACATATAAGCTATCTTTCAGTCGGGCATACCTCAAAGACACCCCTTGATTAGGCGTACCTCCAAACCACCCTTCAGTCAGATGCACCACTACACTCAATTCCCCCACTAAATGCACCTGTATATTCTACTTGCATCGTCCTATCTTTTTACTCTATTGAGAAAGATTTTTGACTTCAGCGTTGAAAAATATCATTAGTAGTAAATCCTACCAATCTTTTGACATTTTTTTTAATTGTATTGACATAGAACTTAGGTTCGAAGTGATAGGGATCAGATCGAATTTGATTTGATCCGACACAAAAAATCGAGTAGCTTCCTAATTCGTAGAATAATCCAAATCTAATAATACATCCCAGGACAGTTGATAGTGAGGCACCTTGGATGGATGGAGGTCAATGCTTCTACGGGTACTTGAAAGTGAACTTCTAATAATAATAATAATAATAATAATAATAATAATAATAATGTTGACATATATGGTCGTGTGTACGAGAAATGATGATTAATCTGAAAGTCAAATTGTCGTGCCAATCAAGTTGGCCTAAGAGTGAATGTTAGGCCTTGCGGGAAATTCACAACTCGCTCCATCCAGAGCATTTTTCAACCTGCCGGGAATATTGTATTGAGGATGGGTCCGGTTTGGGTTTCCAATAGAATCCTGTTGATCTCCGCTCTGTCTCCCGGGAGATCTTACTCTGTAAAATAGGATATTTCACATTTCTTTTTTTTTTTTAGTTTTTTTTTTATTTTATTAACTCAAACAAAAAAAAAAAAAAAAAAAAAGGTGAATGACCCTACTTTTATTAACTTGTGGATGTTCGGTGGAATTGGAAAATCAATCATCTGTTTTCAGGCTCTCCTTTACTCATGGAAGATCTAGCTAGTCTGGGCGCACAAGCAGGCGTCAAATGCCATTTAAAGGGTACTCTATCGGGTGAGGAGAAACTGCAATGGAAAATTTTGGGCTCACCAGTGTTTCTTTATGTAGTGCTTATGGCGACTAAAGAGATCAAATCATTTTTGAAGGAGCCCAGGCATCTAACCAGCGGTAAGATAGGGGATAAAATTTGCTCCTTTTCTTTACCATGCAGCAGCGCCCGGTCTCAATCCATACCACATTCTTCTGTCCAATCTCCCTAGCGATGCAGACAGAGTTAAGGCAGTCAAGTGATACCGAAACTCTGTTTATAAAGCTGAAAATCAACGATCCGAAACCCGACACTAGGGGGACACTTTCCATCGAAGTAGCAGTGACGGTGACGTTTTATTTCCAATAATAAGAACAAAACAAATTGTGTACCAAAATCAAACAGTGACGTTTAATCCCCGTAATTTTATGTTTGATTATAGATTTAAATCTCACACTTTTATTAGATATTAATCTTAAAAAAATAAAAAATAAAAAATAAAAAAACCCATACACACGCACAACTAGATATTAGGATAAGCTACATGAAGTTGACGTGAAATATCAAGTAGGGCGGGCAATCGGACTAAATGTTTTAGTTTTTCAAATTAATATTCCTGCCCCACATATTAATAGCATTTTCATTGAAAGAAAAATTATTTAAACACTTAATCATCACGTATTATGTATCCATATACATTAACACTTTAAATATCAGCAAATATTTGGAAAAATTAAAAAAAGAAACATAAAATGGATTAAATCCAAAATGTAAATGAATTTCACATGCTTACATAAAATAAAAGTAATAAATAAAATTACATTTTAAAATGTATGCATAAATCAGGGCTGGGACCGAACACCAGCGTGAGTGCTACAAAAGTGATCGTAACATAAAATCTGGAATTGTGCATGCCATATGTTTTGGCAGACTGCCAGAAGAAGAATTAAGAAAATACCAGAGGCTCAAAGATGTTATTGCCGCGAGATGGGTAATGATAGTACCATAATGCATGGTAATAGAAACTCCGGGTATTCTACACAAGGCTCGGAGATACATCACAATCATCAAATTGAAACATGGCAAATCAGCTCTGCAAACTACGAGAAGTAGAATTGACAAATAGCAGAGGCTCAAAGATTTACCACAACCATCAAATTATATATCATTCATAAACATCCCCAGTTCAATATGACAAAGAAACAGAGCTTGAAATGAGAAAACCTACAACCATCGACACTCCACCACACGCATCTTCTCCCCTAAAAAACAACCAAGGAGAAGTTATTGTCAAGGATAAGTACCCTTTAGGTCTGTTCCCCATCAGCCTTGGATGCTTCTTTGATCTCATCAGCAGCATCATCCTGAAACAGAATCAATGAAGAAACCAACATTAACCCGACAGGTTTCCTAGATGTGAAAACACTCTCAACCGGCAGCCAACAAGTACCAAGCTAATAGGGGAGGAGCAGATCACTACTACCTGCATGTCTGAGGTCCAGAGTGTGAGGTTGTCACGAAGAAGCTGCATTATTAAAGTGCTATCCTTGTATGACTCCTCCCCTAGTGTGTCGAGCTCTGCAATGGCTTCATCAAAGGCCTAATGACAGCACAGGAACAAAGTTCAATGCATTTTGACGACAAATAAAGTGCAGTACAGTACTACAATCTCACTCTTTTATTTATGATTTTAATTACTAACTAAAAAACATTCCAAGCACATCAATTTTCAATGGTAACACCTCCATTCAGTATACCTCAACAGAAAACAACATAAAGATCTGAAACTTCAATTTACCTGTTTGGCAAGACTGCAAGCCCTATCAGGAGAATTCAAGATCTCATAGTAAAACACGGAGAAGTTGAGAGCCAGTCCAAGACGGATAGGATGAGTCGGAGCTAACTCAGAATTTGCAATATCCTGTAAACATAATAAATTATGATTACAACACCACAAAAGCACGAATATTAGGAAGCAGTCAGATAGCAAGACGATGTCCATGAAGTTTTACAATAAAATAGAAATGCTAAATGATTATGTCAAATCTTTGATATAAATTTCGTCCTGAACATATCATCAAAGAGAGCAATGCCCGTCACTTCACCATGTTGCCCTTCCTTTTCAGGGTCAGCGTGTCAAGGAAGCAATCAATCTCAAGCATTAGCAGATGGTTTTATATTCCAACACGTTCGCTCAACTCAACGTTCTTTGGACGTTCATCCATAAACTACACAGCCCAACTCTTCCTGTCGTGTGCAGAAAATTCAGTTTAAAAAATCTGATGAAATTCCAATTTGAAAACACGTGGTTTCTAGGAATTGAGAACTAGATCACTGATCCACAGTTACTCAAGGGAACCGGATCAAGAGAAAAGCTTCCAAGAAGGGTTATCAAGACCCGCACACACCCTAAAGAGCCTAAACACTGATAAATGGCTAAGTCTCTCACGAATACAATTTATAAGCACCAACAAAACTAACCTATCAGATCCCCACGCCGGGCGGGAGGGAGAGGGGGAGGGGGGAAGAAGCATTTGCGATTCGATATCTACAAAAAAATAAAAAAATAAAAAGGGATCTATTTTCATGCTGTAGTAAACAATCCAAGACGTGTAAGAGAAAGCATGAAAGTATCCGCAGGAATCAAACACGCACAAATATATCTCGAGTAGGCATAATGAAGGCACAAATTTCAATTAAAAACCACTCCCTAATATTCAAAATTATACGAAGATCGTTATCATTAAACCTACCACTTTTTTTTTTAAAGAAAAGAGGAAAAATTAAACCGTGCATTAAAGCGACAGGGGAAGAGATAAGCAGCAAACCTGAGCCGACTTGTATGCCGTGAGGGTACTCTCAGCAGCCTCTTTCCTCTCAGCACCAGTCTTAAACTCGGCCAAATACCTATGGTAATCTCCCTTCATCTTCAAATAAAACACCTTAGAGTCCCCAGCGGTAGCCGAAGGGATGAGCCGTGACTCGAGCAGCTTCAAAATCCCGTCACAGATCGACGACAGCTCCTTCTCGATCTTAGATCTGTAGTCACGGATCATGGAGACGTGCTCCTCATTCCCTCGGCTCTCCTCCTTCTGCTCGATGGAGGAGATGATGCGCCACGAGGCTCGGCGAGCGCCGATCACGTTCTTGTAAGCCACCGAGAGGAGGTTCCGCTCTTCGACGGTGAGCTCCTCGGTTTCCACCGCTCCGACGACCTTCTCCATGAACTCGACCATTTCCTCGTACCTCTCAGCTTGCTCTGCCAATTTCGCCATGTACACATTCTCTTCACGGGCTGAGGACGCCATTGTTGTCTGCGTGGTTGCTATCGTAGCAGCTTGAAAGGATTCGAGAGAAAGAGGGGGTGATTTGATTTGAGATCTAGCTTGGGGTTTGAAATGGAAAAGTAAAAGATGATGTTTTCCGGCTGGAAACGCGTTGGACAAAGAGAGATTTGGGGGAGCGAAGGTTAACCGTAGATTTCGGAGGAAAAAAACAAAATCTATGATCGCCGTTAGATTTGGGTCCCACTGGACATCCTGATTATTTTGATTGACGGCTGACGCCAACTGACTTGAACGTGGTTAAAATTAAATTTTCGGAAAAATATCATATTTACTCATTTTTATCGAGATTGTACATATTTAAGTGAAAACGACCGGTAGTTTAATTTAAGACCCTATAATTGCATAGCCAGAAAAAATGCGAGAAATTGGGAGGTGGGAGGGCATAGAGGCATAATGGCCAGGGTCGGCAAATAAGCACCAGCTGGAAAATTTGATGACTATGCGCTGCTAAAAATTTGAAATGGCCAATGATACCGGATATATTACAAGGTGGTATATATATATATATATATATGTTGGTGGGGGTACCAAATTTTGATTTTGGGATCTACTTTGGCACGAACACAAAGTGCCATGTAGCTTGTGTTAGATCTGGATGTGGTTAACACAACCACAATTGCGGAATTTAAAATCGGTTAAAATTACCTCCGGCCATTTGTGCTCTGTTTTCGGATCTCCGATTCGGACGGCGTTCGTGCTTCTAGACACTCCTTTACTCTTCTAGATGGTGTTTCAATTGAGTTGGGTGCCAAGGATAAAGCCGAATTGCTCAATTTATAGGCGAAACCATCAAACGCCTAAACCGAGCGTTTGGTGCTCGAACCGGTCGAAATTGATGAATTAACTTAATGGGANAGATGCTAATAGAATTCAGCAATGAGCATATGACCAATAGATATGAGCTGAAATTCATCAGTTCTGAAATCCATATTACAAACATGTGGTCATTATGATATCCCAAAGAATACATTATTGATTCTGTATATTTTTCTTTTCCCTTTTTTGCCCTTTTGATGGAAAATTTACTCAATGCAGCCTGTATATATCTATGTAACAAATGACAATCAACAAATAACAGAAGTTCAACACCACCATGTTAGAAGGCTTAACCCGATGCTGCCTTCGTTCCGGATTATGCTCGGTATCATATTTTCCTTCAAGGAACTCAAATGCTCCAGCAAAATCGACGGACTTCTGAGCACAGTGACATAGCAAATTGGCTCATGGTTTCCACGGTGCGGGAGGTGGTGGCGTGGATGGAAACATGGGAGGGACAGCAGAGAAAATGGTGTTCTTGTCGATTCCAAGAGTCTTGCCATTGGACAGAGCGACAAGGGCAGCGACTAATCCAGCATTGCCTGCAATGGTCGGCTCTGTGTAGTTGTAGTTGGTGCGGACATCGTGGAAGCCATCGTGCATGTCGGGACCAGCAACCATGGCTCCGACGATGGTGTTTGGATTCTGCTGCTTAGAATCCCTCCACTTCCAACCTCCTGTGCAGGAATACTTGATCTTGTTCCTTGGAATAGATGCGCCTCTGTGGTGTACATGCCTTGGATAGTGGTCGCCGAACCCCACCACATAGCTCATTTTCTGAGGATTCTTGCCGAGAATGTAGTTGATCTGCTCCAAATTGGAGATATAGTAAGATATATTGGGAAACAATTAAACAAAAATAGGCTTGGAGACCCGCATGAAAAACTTACGTGTTTGTAGAATTATTGTATTTTATTCCTGTTGGCATGACTCAACGCAATAAACTTTTAAAATTGGAAGAAAAATTTTATAAAATAATTATTAGACCCGTTATATTTTATGAATCTGAATATTAAAAAATAAAGAATATATAAAAAGTAAGCTTTGCAAAGATAATGATACTAAGATAAATAAATAGAGTAACACTAAAAGATGAGATAATAAATGAAAATATCAAGGTTTAGTGGTTACACCTTTAAAAAATAAGATGAGGAAAGGTGTATAAGAAGGTACGATAAAACCACGTACAATAGACTCAACATTTACATCATGAGTTCATGATTACAAGTTCGAGCTATGAAAATGGCCACTTGTAAAATTCAAGATAAGACCGTGTAAAATAGATTTAAAATGGTTTGATCCCCCTGAGACCCCAAGCATATTAGAAGCTTCATGCACTGGGCTATTCTTTTGATGGATAATTGGTTTCTTGAACTAATGTTGTTACACTTGGCCTAACTCAAGCCCCGAAAACCGACCCCCAACATTTTCCTTTTGGTAACCACAAATCCCTGCCCGCATTTGGTAAAATTGTGTCAAACTCCATGTGCATGACCTCACCTACAAATACCACACCAGTTAAGTTCAGACAAAATACTACAGCACCACATCATAGGAAATGCAGCTCAAATACCTGGGTCTTGGCAAAGTCGCGCAGCACATCAGTTGAGTAGAAATTGGGTCCACAATACCATCCAGGTGTATCAGCAGCATCAAGATAGTCACTGTAAAGGGCAGCCAAGAATGCCGCATTCACTACATATTGAAGAGGTTGAGGCCTTCCATGGTTTAATTGAATCAAGCCTCCTATAGTATGGTCAACAACGGAAAATGAGAATTCTTGTACAATATCAACAACAAAAATGCACAATGCAGAATGCCAATGACAAAAGGAGATACTTCACCTTTTGTTCTGTTAAAGCTCGTGAAGACGGGTAAGTATGAGCACATGATTATACCAGTTTGATTGTGGAAAGTGCTCAGTATTTCTTCATATGGGTATCCAGGGCTCAAGAACAATCGCAAACGACTCAAAAGTACCTATAATCAATTGAAAATAAGAACAATTCATCAAGTTGCAAAGGCAGGAATTCCTATGTCATTGGACAATATGCAAGAAGCTTCTAATTTCTAAGATGAGTCATCATTATCAATGAAAATATCAGTATTGACTATTGCCGTATCGGTATCAGATATATTGAACAATATATATTGGTATCATATATATCAAAAGAAAAACTTTCCTAAAAATTATAAACAAACAGAATCGTATCAACTGATATATTAATCATATTGGCCGATATATTGGGATAAATCATCAATACGACAACATATCATAATATTATCGCAGTATCAAAAAATCTCAGTATCAAGGAGTCGATACCGATACATATCAGCCGTTATTTGTATCAGTATTCTGCAATCAAATGTCACAATAAATCAACTACATGTCTGTGGTACGGAGGTAGTAGTAAAGCTTATAAATTGGCATGTGGGAATGCAAAATAAGACAACCAATCACATTGGCCAGAAGTACGCTGAGACAAAGGAAAGAGCAAATAAAACTTGTTTTTCTTTTTCAGAAGATTATGCTTCATATTTGAAGCATTATGTACAATGCCAGTGACAACCAGAATTTATTATCACTATCAATTACAGTATTTTTGCTAGTGTGACTTAGTGATCATGGGCTTGAGTTGTGGAAATGATATCTTGGATAATGTAAGGTAAAGCTGTATATAATAGGCTTAAAAGTGGTATGACCACTTTATATCCCCAAGCAGGGCGTGATTTGCCGGTCTGCCCTTTAATTACAATATTAAGGTAGGAAACCGCCGTGTACACACAATGAGGACAATACCGGGACATGTTAGCATGAAAAACAGCTTGTTAATGGAGCTCCAATTTCAAACATCAGACATTTAATTGTCAACAGGACCCTGGTTAAGGTAGTTCTTCTCATTTATCACTCGTGTGAAGAATAGCCAGTTGCCCTTATCAAATCCACAAATACCCTAGGACAGTTCACGCTGGTTTCACGAGGACCAATCCCACCTGAAACTCAGTCCTCTCATTGGAGTTAACCTCCTCATGTTTCATAAACTGAGCCACACATAATGGACTGAAGATTACTGCAAATTATCTACCTCAAGTGACTGACTAGTTCACAGGCTCGAACATCTTTGTCACTATCTTTTCTTTCCCGTTCAATGACAGGCTTCTTTTTAGGCTTAAGGATAATATCAGAAAATTTTTTTCTGTCCAATATATCCGATATTATATTTCTAATATGTCTAACATACAACGATTGATAAAAATAACAATATCAATAGCGATATTGATATTTTATTCCATGGTTTTATACCATTAATTGCAGTAACATAGCCAGATATTCTGAACACTAGGAGGTATTTGGCTTCAGAGTAACATATCCAGCTTTTAGCCAGGAGAAACAAAAAAATGTCAGGAAGGGGAAAAGATGATGGTTCAGGTGAGAGTTTGTTCATTCTCTTCCATTTCAGTCAAAATGAATATCAACTGCAATGTACTGGGTCATGGAACAATAATATGTGCATAAGAAGCATGGACACGGACATAACACCAATACGTTATTTTTCTAAGAATGAGGACACGATTCGTTGGGGATATAGTAACTAAAATTCATAGTTAATTTATAGATAGATAATATAATTGATCAAGGAAAAAAAAAGACAACAAGGGTTTTGGATTTTAATTATTTCTAAACCAAATGACTCCATTTCTTTAATTTTATATCAAAAACTATTTTTAAAAAATTACAAATAACTCAACACATCCAACCGTACCGAAGTGGAAAAAAAAAAAAGAAAATCAACAAAATATTCAGGAACACAAGCTTGGGAGAAGCGTCTGTCCTTAAAATTATGTCACCAAGACAAGCTCCACATGCAGAGGAACACAGAGGTCACAGAAAATAAGCAAAACTCTAAACTAGACGACTGATAAAGAAACAGGAGATGGAACAAAGTTAACTAGTAGCTAAAAAGACTTACTTGAGCTCCAGTTAGCTTGTTGTCCCAGCTTAGGACACCATAATCTGGGGAAGTCCAGAAAGCACCAGCATGCTTGGCAAGACCAGGAGTAGTTGCAAGCTGAAGATACGAAGAGTTTCCGGTCGCATAATATAGCCAAGCAGCACCCCATATAAATTCATCCCAATACATGGTGGAATTATAGAAATGTGAAGCATCAGTACCACCACCACTGTATCTTCCTCTATTTTCCCTTGCAAACTTGAAAAGTGTTTTGGCACCATGCACAAGTTTCTGAGAATAAGCCTTGTTATCTTTGAAGACAATGGATGCTGAGGCCAAAGCAGCAGCCATCTCTCCAGCAAGATCGGAGCAATCATGACACTCAGTCACTGGTCTTGGATAATCAATATCTTCGGGCCGCATCCAGCAGTAATGATCATTAGGAGTTGTACTGCCTCCTGATGTATCGCCAATTCCAACCTGTCATAAATTATACAAAAGCCCGCAAATGAAACTTTCTCTATTAGCATAGCTTGTTTAGGAATGGTTATCTCATCTTACTTGTATAAACCTGTTTATTCATCGTAGGAAAATTTGAGCTTAATTTAATGTTTGGTGAAAAGGAAGTGAACACTTTGCTGAAGTTTTTCTTCACGTTTCTTTTTCTTCAAGTCCTTTCTTCTAGATACTGGATTGATACATGACTCCTCAGAAGGGTTCACAAAAAAATCCTTTAAGTGGTTAAATAGATGCATTTTATGTAATATGCTTAATCAGGAGAATGAGAGGATTGGCTTGACTAGTGTGTTTTTGATAGACGCATAATTGATGGAATTTCAAATGCGTTTCTTCTAAAAAATGTGAAAATTGTCAAATTTCAGGAGATTCAGATCTGGTTTTGATAAGCAAATTGGATCGATCAAGAGATGGAACCTAACAATCGGATCCAAGAGCAAATAGGAACAAGAAAACAAGCTTTTACCTGTGCCACAACTCTGTCAATAGAATCAGCTGAAGAGTTAAATGTCTTGAGAAAGTAATCAGTGCCCCACTTAATGATGTCCTTGGCATGGTTGAGCTCCCCGGCAGCGTCATATTTGGCACTATATTCAATCACGCTCCAACTCAACATAGTGATAACAAAAGATGCAGGAAAGTGAAACTTGATCGCATCTCCAGCATCGTAGTAACCTCCCTTCAGATCTTTGAAAATGGTGGAAGAGTCCGATTTTCCATCGTTCAAACATGAGTCACCCCTCCACGACACATTATTGTGTTTGGGTAGCTTTCCCGCTGCACAAAATTTGATCCAGAAAAGGAGAAAGCAATTCAGATAACAAGAAGAGATAACGAAGTTTGAGGAAGGAAATTGCAACAGTAGAAGCAGCAACAACAACATATCTATCAATAACAGCCGCATATTCCTTGATCTGTTGAAAATGGATTTCATGACAGATCAATTTCTAAGAAATTCCTACTGGGAGGGGGAAGCTCTGCATTCAGATCTAGAAATGGTTCAGAAAAAATTAATTAAAAAATAAATTCATGATTTCCTAAATAAGCTGCGTTCATGATCTCTCTCTAGCGCGATCAGATTTTCATTTAGAATTATTCCCCCTCGCATAAAAAAACAACTGATTCTTCAAATTAACCCAGCTAAGCAGGGAATAATCAATAAGTTAAATTGCATTCGTTAGCTGCTAATATGTTAAAGAAACATGCAAAAAGAATTTGACAAAAACAATTTCAAACACAAGGATGACTGAAGACAAAACAAATGACAAATGTAGGTATTGGTGTGGTTGATTGAGGAAGAGGGGGAAATAAAGAGGCATACAGCGCTGTGCGTTGAAGAACATGAGGGCCTTGTGAAGAGCAAGTGTATAGTCGTCGGGCGGAGATGGCGGATGGTGGTGGCGAGGGACAGTCTTGACAATGAGAATTATTAATCCGACTAAGAGCGCGGCGGCGACGACTGTGCCGACAGTCCACACGAAGATCTTGCGGCTGACGACAATGCAGCCCAGATCCACGTACTTCTTTTTCTTCTTCTGCTCGGCTGGCCCCAGCAGCCAGCTCTGCTGCGTCTCATCCAGCTGGCGAGACGACAGCGCCGCCCTGTCGTACTCCTGCAGGTTCCTGCTCCGATCGTCGTCCGTCGCTGATTCCGCCGCGTTTATCTCCAGCGGCCCTCCCCACGGATCCCTCCCAAACATTCTTATTCCCTCTCCTTCCCCCTCCTCACCTCAAACCACCACAACCCAGCCGATTGATCCCCTTACCACTTGATAAAACGAATTACGCGCCAATATTCGCGCCGCCGCCGTCACCACCACTACCCAACTGACGAAGATCATGCAAATTTGGTCTAGAATTAGTGTCTCAACAGCTGCCCAGATCCTAGATCCAATCTCTGATTAGCAATTACGCATATGGGATGGAGAGAAAGAGTGTGAAATGCTGCGCCTCTCTCTTCGATGGTTAGTGAGAGGAGAGTCAGAACAACACTGACGAAGGACAAATATAAATAAATAAATAAATA
>JAODPA010128411.1:0-17161 GCA_025585075.1 Nepenthes mirabilis | reverse complement strand
TATGTTATATATGTTATTTTATATGTTCTAGAAATTATATTGTTTTTTTTGTTAAGTAATTAATTGCATTAAAATTAAAAAAAACTGTACAAAACAGCTATGTACTTTACCAAGTGTTTTGCCGACTTGGGAAAGGAAACATAAAACCAAAGAGACCTCTAAACTATGACATTTATAAGGAGATTAAAAAATCAAAATCGGCGTTTGAAACGTAAAACCAATTCGCACTAGAAAGGCATGCCGAAGACGAGAAATGAAGTGCTTGACGAGAGCGGCACATGATATACCAATCAGCAAAACCAAACTAGTCTCCAACAGGATTGATCCAGATCAGCATTTCAAACCCACAATGCCAATCAGCAATTAAAGAGTGCACGTCAGTCAATCCGTCCAGCCACTATCCAAACCGGTAGCCTCCACAAGCTAGAGCGGGCCTATGCAAATGGCAGCTGGGCACATCAGCAACATCGTAACAGCAAATTCGAAGATGGTTAAGGCTTCAGAGGAAACCGAAAAACCAACACACCAGCTAATAACAAGAGATGACAGGCCTCTTCGGCAGACCACCCGGCCTCCTATAAAAGCCACGATAGGAAGGTCTACATGGGCATGTCAGCAAATCCTTAGTAGCAAAACGAATCAGTTTTGATTTTAGACGAGACCAAAAAGAAATTGGCCAGGAAAGACACGTAGTTTCCCCACAATAGATTTTTTTTTTTTTTTTGGAGACCACGTCAGCAAAGCCCAAAGGGCAAGGAGCCAAAACACAAAACCAGCCAACAAGGCCCCCAACAAAGGATTTTTTTTTTTTTTTTTTGTGTAAACCACGCCAGCAGAGCCCAATGGGCAAGGAGCCGAAACAAGAAACCGGCCAACATAGCTCCCCAACAAAATGGAACCAAAACAGGGAACCGACCAATCAAGCTCCCTCAAAAACAAATTATTTTATTTTATTTTTTTTTCAAATGCCAAGGGCACTCCGGTCTTTCCACCTTGCACTCACTCCGGCAAGGCCACTCCGGCCTCAGCCCTTGCACTCACAAATATTACTCTGGCCTCATCACACATGGCAATTCCAGCCATTAAGTGTTCAAAAGGAAATCCGGCCTCAACGCACTCATGCCACTCTGGCCTTTTAGCGAACATAGGGAACTCCGGATTCATCATATGCAAGCCACTTCGGCCTTTTAGCGAACATAAAGTACTCCGGCCTCCAAGATGCTTTTTTTTTTTTTTTTTTTTGTAAACCACGCTAGGAGAGCCAGGGGCAAGGAGCCGTAACATGAAACCGGCCAACATGGCTCCCCTACAAGATGGAACCAAAACAGGGAACTGACCAATCAAGTTCCCTCAAAAACAAATTTTTTTTTATTTTTTTGAAAGGCCAAGGGCACTCCGGACCTACCATCATGCACTCACTCCGGCAGGGCCACTTCGGCCATAGAACCTTGCACACACAATTTTACTCCAGCCTCAGCGAACTCAAGCTGTTCCGGCCATTCAGCGAACTCAAGCCATTCCGGCCATTCAGCGAACTCAAGCCATTCCGGCCATTTAGTGAACAAAAGGGAATCTGGATTCATCATACGCAAGGCCACTCCGGCCTACTGGCGAAACATAAAGCACTCCGGCCTCCAAGATGTCATCTTTTTTTTTTTTAAGACCCGAATGCAAGGCAAACTATCAGGGATCGGAGTCCGAGTTCAGGACCGCAAGGGGGATGCTCCATCTGATCAAAATTGATCTGTCCCTACGGGCATCCGCAACATGGGAAAACTTTTTTTTTTTTTTGGTAAGCAAGTATTTTGGATTAAAGGGAGAAAAATTACAATTTTAATGTTTAATCGCCAAGTATCTTGACTTGGGGATGAAACATTAACTGTTGGGGCATACCCCGAGCAACGAGTACAATCAGAGGTACATAACAGCCTCTAAACGGCCAACGTTCTAAATAAATAACAAAAAAAAATATATATCACATTCAAAACCAGTACAGCCACTAAGGGACCAAATCCAACCAGCAGCAGATGCATCAAATCACTTCCGCAGAGCCACATTGCAGAAGCCTCAGGAAAATTCACACCGGGACCAAAAGGAGCAGAAACCGGGTTCCACAAAAATCACAGACCAATCCGGCCTATGACCCTGTGCCAGTCGGTTTGCCAACGAAATGAAACCGGCAATGCATCCATTCCAGCAAGGCTGCGAAGATAGAGTGCATAAACAGGAAAGCTCAATCCACGTCATCAGAGATTCCAATCCGGCAAAAACCAAGTGCGAAACAGCATTGCACAACTGAGAACCCAATTTCCAAACCGGCATAAGAGCCTATGCAAGCCTGATATCCGGCCAAATCAACACCAGAAGCATTGAGGTAGATAGAAATAACGGAGCAGTGCATCATCAACTCATCCTCCACTACTTCCATCAGCAATATACAGCATATCCGAATGCATCATCAGCCATCAGGCAATGCTGCTTCAGCAAGTAAAAACCAACAGCATCTAATTTCCACATCCAGCGACAACCAGCATCAAAGCAAAATTCCAGCATCTTGGTCATTAGCTTCAGAAACAACTAACATGACCCATCTTCATCATAGTCTGGCAACATCCAACAATATGGAGCACTCAGCTGCACCAGGATCAGCATCCAGCCAATACTGAGCAGCTAGAACTGAACCGGTCAAAAGGGAGTTTAACCACACCAACCCAGTCTTCCACCAAGCCTTCACGAATTCCAGTATCATCAACAGCTACCCGATCAGCTGAGCTAAAATGAGCATAAAGAATAAGCATCAGCACACCACTTTAGGCCGGAGAGGCCGCCAGATGCATTTATGGACCAGCACATCAAAAGACAGTCAGCATCCATACAGCCCAACCAATTAGCAACCCAAAATGCACTCCTGATGAGCATGCATCAGAACCAATTTCGAGGCCTAATTTACAGAGTAGCATCATGGTCCATTAGTTCTGCGCCATGACCCACCGCCTCCAAAGCCAGAAACACAACAGCCACAGATTCACAAATCTGTCAACAGAAAATTTTCAAGTCCAAACCAGAGGTTGACACCGGCACCATCTTCAGTACAAAAAGCAGCACACAGTCTGGGCACTTCCTCAGCAAGAAAAGGAAAGACAACCAAAAGACCTCAGTCAAATACTTAGCCCATAGCCGCCAGCACCCAATCCATAAGCACACGGGCTCCCCAACCCGTTCAATAAATGGGACACACAGCCAGGGGACAGAGTAGCACCAGAGGAAATTCGGGTGGATCCCTCCTGCTAGATGAGACAGCAGCCCACATTATATGTCCAGTCGTTTCCAGCTCAACATCAGCATTAACCACCGCAATGTCGAGAGATTGCAAACCAAGGAGATTGATGGACACAACCAAGACCCGGGGCCAGAAAACCAAAAGCGCTAGGTACAAAAAGGAATCGCCTTAAACAAAAAGAGCATGCAGCAGCCAAAGGGACTCACAGTTAGCTGCTCAGTCCACAGCCGGAGTTTCCAAAACCTTACCACATGGGCACCCCCCAACCCAATCAAATAAAAGGAAAACCAGCCAGGCCAGATGGAGCAGCACCATGGAACAATCGGCTACATCACAACCTTCAAGAAGAGACAACACCCCACATGAAGATACTGTCAAACAACACCTTCAGCAGACTGGCTGAAATAGCCATACACAAGCATACCAAAGGAATGCAACACACTCACCACAAATCAGGCAGGCCATCTGGGAGAAAAAACCATACCACAGCCGCTATAAACTGTGCCTCATGGCCAGTATCAGTACCAGACTAACCCAGTTGGATATCAACAGCTTCAGGCCACCAAGACCAGGAATAGAAAAATCCAGACAGCTACTGGCCCATTGATGCAACCGACAACAAACCAGTACTGCGAATGGATCACAATAGCAAAAGGGCCCCCCAGCCAATCCATCATTAGCCCCAACCCTCCAGCCAGAAGGACAACCAAAAACTAGAAACATCAGAATTCCAGTTCAACCATAACAAAATAGATTCACCCAATCACAGCCTGCCTACAGCAGGATTTTTATTCCAGAGAATGCCAAAAGACCTTCAAGCACATTCTAGGGAGAGCCAGGTCAACAAGGAACAAAATTAATAACCCAAAAAGACACCAGGTCATTTCCATTACCCCGGAAACAAGACCCAGACAAAAATGATCCATCTGCAGGGCCAAGGAACCAGAGGTGCCACTGGACTTCTTGGAGGCAGCCTTTTTCTTCTTCCTAGTCTTAGAAGTCTTCCACTCAGCTTCGAAGCCTCTCAATTCATCTACCACAGAGGAGCATGAAGAGTATTTCTTAGTAATCCTCTTAATAGAGCTAGGGGTAAGCATAAATTCATCTAAGTCAATATTATGGTGGGGGGACTCAGACTCCAGGGGATTAGAATCCAAATCATCATCCAGGAAGCCATCCAACCTACTAGAATCATCGGGAAGGCTAAATTGATGCTCACACTCAGCAGACAATAGAGGGATAGCACTCTCAAACTGGCTACTATCTACAGAACCCAACAGGGGAGGGAGCTCACCCAAATTAAAGGACCTGGTAACCCCCAAATCCGGATTTGCCTGAGGCACCGGATCAGGAAGAGGGGGATTTGGCCAAGCAAGGGCCCGCGAATCATCAGAGGGAGGAGTTGGAGTTTCAATCACATCCCCAGTAAGCAGTTCAGCATTTAGACCATCAATAGGGGCCGGGATTGACTCTGTTTGGGGCAAGGCTTCTTCAGCCACAGAACAAGGAAGATTACCAGAATTACCATCCACGACAATTGGAGGCGTAGTTACTTGGCAACCAGGCTCCACATGAACCTCAGGATGAGGGCTTTCTGTTAGAATAGGACCAGGTAGCCCTGAGCCCAGAGGCTTAGGACAAGAATTACCTGGGATGAGTTTGGACCGGCAATATGTCTCCATATGCCCAATCTGTTGGCATCGATGACATCGGATTGGCTTCCAGCTATAAGCCACATTCACCGAAGCAAATTCGGTAGAAGCAGAACAAGGCTGAAACGCGATAGAGCTGGGGAACGGCCCATCCACACCAACTTCAACGCAAATCCTTGCAAAGGACAGATTTTCCATTCGAGCTGTCTTGGGATCAATCTGAAGAGGGATCCCAATCGTACTGGCTAACCAGCAAAGACCAGCGTGCGACCACAATTCGAGTGGTATATTCGTCATTTTTATCCAAATTGGAAAGCGTTTGTGTTCTTCTTTTGATAGCTCCATTCCAGGCTTCCAACGCTTTAGAAAAATTGCTTTGCCGGAGAAAAGCCATGGACCAGCACGAATAACTTTCTCCACCATTGCTTCGGAAGGAAAGCGGAAGAAAAAGAAGCCGCCTTCGTTGCCAGCGGTTTGCTTGAGACCGAATCGGAACCATAACTTCATGGCAATTGCTTTAACAGCCGTGAAGTGTGGAGGAGAATTAAGGAAGTAGCCAACCAATGTATTGCTCCAAAAGGAGTTACCTTGTTCAATGACCTCTGGCGGAGGTGAAAGAGAACCGTCCGAACACAACGAAGATTGGATAGGGAAGAACCGGAGCTCAGAGCTAAGACCAGAACCGTCCTTCTTCACAGCATCAGCCCAAGACAGGGAGGACACATCGTTACCACCGGAATGGACGGGAGCGAGATTCAGAGCCACAGACGAATCAGCAACCAGGGTCCGAGGCGAAGAAAGATTAGAGGAGGGAATGGTCAGGGGTGTGATGGCGTTCTGAGGAGAAGAAGATTGGGTAAGAACGGGGGGAACGGACATCGGAGTAGGAGCAAGGGGTGTTGTCATGGTCGTCGACGAGTACCGCTGCCAGAGCCGGAAGGAGCGTCAGGCAGAAATGGCAGAATCGATTTTTCAAATTTTGAAAATCGAATTCTAGAGAGGAGGAGCTGTAATCTGGTAGGCCAATTTGGATTCATTTCGCGCGGTATCCTTAAAGACACGTTGGTTTCTCTCCCTCCAGATGAAGTAGACTGATGCCGCGAGGGTGAGGAAGAAGGAGCGGGATTTTGTTCTAGAAATTATATTGGATGCTTTTGTGAAGGGATTTATTGTCCAGAAGCTACAAAGTTTTATTTAGCTCAACGTTTTTTTTAGTAAGTAAATTAAATTTAAAATAATCGTAATTACATGACGTTGTTCTAACTCTAAATGTTTTGCCGACTTTGAGGTAGAACAACGGGTTAGGGCCTTCTCTGATCACCATCATGAACCAAATCATGAAGCCGAGCAAAAAAAAGAAAAAAAAAAGTATCACCTACATCTAGATGAGCATCATCTAAAACGGCCATATGGAATCTGGCCAAAATACATACGCACTATAAAAAACATCTAAAGAACTAGAACAGTCTGAAGGTATGAAAACAGTAACAAAAACCAAAATGCCAGTAGCAGAATCCAACATGGCATTTCCATACTACATAACACAACCAGTGGCTCCATCCCTCTTTCTAGCCAATGAGCACCCCCACATGTGCAGCAACCACCAAATGGCACCTCAGACATTTGCATTACCCCTCCAAATGGCACCTTGCAGCATCAACATTCTAGGAGTGCATAAAACAGCAGCAACCAGCGGCAACTTCCTACCTCTGCAACTCTATTTTTTTTTTTTTTTGTTTTGGTTAGTAAGTAAATGCATTAAAATGAATGAAAATTTACAAAAGGATGTTCTAAATCCAAGTGTTTTTCCACCTTAGATTTAGAACAAAAAGTTAGGGCATACCCCGAGCATCATCAAGAACCAAATCATGAACCAAGCGAAATAAACAATAATTAGATGTACATCATCTAACCCAGCCACTTAGATCCCGGCCCACCTAGACCAAATAACAAAAACAGGCAAAATTCCAAATTAGTGTAAAACCGCTTCTCCTTACCCCATGCAAAGGGCGAGACAAACAAGATGCACTCCGGCAAAAATGCACATCGGCAAAATGCACTTCGGTAAAATGCACTCCGGATTCAACTGACTCCATCCCACTCCGGCAAAAATGCACTCCGAAAAAATGCACTCCGGCAAATTGCACTCCGGATTCAACTGACTCAATCCCACTCTGGCAAAAAAGCTTTTTTTTTTTTTTGATAAGTAAAACTGTGTTAAGGGTAAGCTTTTTATAGTGACTGGCCCCACCGCACTGCGGCCCCATAACCCAGAAATCCCTTGCGGAATTTTTTGGGAGGCACAGTACCACTTGGTGCTTCCGCGGGGAGTCGAACCTGGGTGGGGGAGGAAGGAGAAATCCTTTTTAACCACCAGGCCAATGCCGCTTCGGCACTCTGGCAAAATCCACTCCGAAAATTTGCACTCTGGAATCAACTGACTCAATCCCACTCCGGCCTTCTAACGAAACAGGCACTCCGGCTGCGAAGCCACGCCGGCCTCATCTCACGCATATCCACTCCGGCCGATGAGGGAACAAAAAGCCACTCCGACCATAAAGTGAAAAATTTACTCCGTCCACCTCACCACCACCAGAAGAACAGCTAACCAAATCAGCATCAAGATTCCACTGCCAACATCATGGATCATCCTGCTATTCTTCACAATCCCACTCCGGAAAAAATGCACTCCGGCAAAATGCACTTCGGCAAATTGCACTCCGGATTCAACTGACTCAATCCCACTCCGGCAAAAATGCACTTCGGCAAATGCACTCCGGAATTAACTGACTCAATTCCACTCTGGCCTTTTAACGAAACAGGCACTCCGGCTGTGAAGCCACTCCGGCCTCATCTTACGCTTATCCACTCCGGCCGATGAGGGAACAAAACCCACTCCGACATTACTCCGTCCACCTCACCACCACCAGAAGAACAGCTAACCAAAACAGCATCAAGATTCCACTGCCAGCATCATGGATCATCCTGCTATTCTTCACAAAAACAACACAGTGGATCCAGCACACAGAGAAGGCTGAACTCCAACCGACACAAAACCAACCAGTTTCCAACATATGCGAATGGATGAATTAACAAAACTTATGGAGGCCCTCCACAAGACCATCCAAATCGCTAAATTGATCTGACGGAAAGGTCGTGTTCCATTTTAACATGACTTTTAGAGAGTCTAATATAATCGACCTTCGACCAGGAGCTAGGGAGTCAATGTGAGGTTTTGAGGAATTGGCAGTCACAAACAAGCGGAGGACTTCAAAGTAAGCACTCGATGGACAATTCAGGAAATCCTCCTCCAATGGAAAGGAGTTTTTTTTTTTTTTGGTAAGTATCCAATGGAAAGGAGGATCTGAATAAATTTTTTGTAATCTCAGACATATCAAACCAACATGAATTGAAGAAATCAAACAAAAAATCACGTTGATCCATGGAGATGGACTGAAGTCCATCTCTTAAGTCCATCATGGAGATGGACTTAAAATGCAGCTGAGAAGCATTCTCAGCAAGTAAGCATCGGAGGGCATAATGCATAGGATCTTTGGTGATAACCTCATCAGTCCATTCCTCGGAGGACTGAGAACTAGAATCGTCGGGGACACTCTCAATGTCCTGATTCTCACCAGCATTACAGCCAGTCACCTCTAAATGCTGACTCTGTATACACAGTGCACCAACCGGACCCTTACAAAGGCAATGCGCCAGACCACCGTCATCATTATAACAATGAGGAACACCAACCTCATCAGACTGGACCCCATTTTTGCCCGCAATAGCCTCAATTGCAAGGGATTGGAAATGGGCAGAGCAAGGGACCTCATGATCCACGGAAACGAGTGCATTGTCCGATGCACTCGCCTCCAAACCAACAAGACTTCCAACACTTTTTTTTTTTGGTAAGTAAGTGTGTATTTTGGATTAACGGGAGAAAAAATTATAAAAATCTATGTTATAACTCCAGGTTTTTTGCCGTGGAGTTAGAACATAATACGCTAGGGCATACCCCGAGCAGCTGGTACAACAGGGAATACCTCAAAATAACCTCTAAGAGGAGCGATCTAATAGAAATAGAAAATGAAACACAGTCATTTTACAAAATCAGATTCAAAATCAGTTTCCCGAGGCGACATGAACATGCATCAGCCTTTCTAGCCACATCAACAGGCGGTAGAGCCAAGGCTACGTGGCCCATTCAGTTGAAACTTCAGCAACAGAAAAATTCATCCAATCCACCACCGGGCAGACCATCAGTAGCATCATCTAACCTCCACTGCAGTCCTCACATCTGACAACCGGAAGTAAATTTTGTAAGTAAGCAAGAGCAGGCAAAACCAGGCCAGCCAAGAGGGCATCCACTGCAATCCAGTTTCCGTTACCTGCAACAGATCCATTTACATATCCATCAGCAAGCTTCATACACCAGGATCAACATTCCAGCACTGCAGCCCAATCAGTAACATAGATATGGGGAGCCACAGATTCCAGCTAACTGAAGGCTACTTTACACCAGCAGCCTCAACAACAGGACAAAACTGTTATAAACAGCACCACAAAGGGGATCCAGCAACCTTTCCAGCAGTAGCCCCAGCCCACCAGGCAGCAGGACAACCATTCCAACAAGACTTCCAACACAGCAATCAGTTGATACTGCCTTCTGCGTATCCGAATTCCTGGATTCCATAACCTCAGGGACCTCTTTAGCAGACTCAGAAGGCATCGCTAACTCCAAAGGCACCTTAGGAATGGAATCAGAAACCTCTTGTTCAGAGACAGATATAACAACTTCCCCAAGAGGAACAACCTGACAGTTGTCTATAGCATTGGGTTCTGCCATAGAAGGAAAACACCCTTTTTCATTCAAGGGGCACCCCGGGGATAGAGTCTTTGGGGCAACAACCTGATGGACAGGATTAACCCCCCTGGTACCTTTCTGAGAAGTAGTTCGCCCAATAGCAAGAGGCTTCGGCCTCCATTGATAATCAACCTTGACTTCGACAGTCGGCGCCGAATCCATAACACCAGTTTTAACCCTGATCTTTTTCGGGAGAGGAGCATTTTTACTGACCTCAACGCAAATTCAAGCGAATTGCAACCGTTCCATACGAGCTGGGATAGGGTCAAAAAAAGAGGTTTCCCAACCCCACTTGCAATCCAGCTTAGGCCCAAGGGAGTCCAGAATTCAATCGGGATGTTGGATAGGGTAATCCAAACTTGGAAGGTTTGGAGAGAGTCTTTAGACAGCTCCATCCCCGGCACCCATCGTTTAAGAATAAGCGGATGTTTGCCGAAAGTCCAAGGGCCATTCGACAGACAGAGACCTAACTGTTTTTCAGAAGCAAATAGGAAGAAAAAGAATCCATTCTCGTTCCCAGCCACATGGCAGAGCCCAAATCTGGCCCAAATTTTGCACACAATGTTGTTTACCGCCAGGTAATGCAGAGAAGATTCGTGGAAATAACCCACCAGAGTGGCGCCCCAGATCTCCTGGCACTGCTGGATTACTTCAGCAGGAGGAGATGTGGAGACAATATCCCCATCAGATGCATGAGGGGGGTAAAATTTAAGAGAAGAGCAGATACTGTTTTTCTTGGCAATTTCAACCCAGGAGGACTGAGGTAGAGTCACACCTGAATTTATTTGCAGAGAGGTGGGCGAAGATCTACCAAAAGCAACACGTTCACACTTGACCTCTTCAGAAGCCGAAAACTGGATGGACGGCTTAGCAGAATTGGCGTGGGCTTGAGAGACGGTAGACGGGGTACCCAAACCGGTCGCGGCGGGAACAGCGGGGGTTAGCTTCACACCCTCAAGGAAGGAAGCGTCCGGCCCAGAAAACAAGAGGGAGTCTTTCTACAGAGGACGAAATGGGGGCGAGGGAAGGATGACTGGAGACGTTTCGGATGTCGATGGAGGAAGCTTGGGGGGCGGAGAAGGAAGAGGAGACCTGGGGGGACGCCATAGGCAGCCGAGGACCGGCCATGCCGGCGCAGGCGGCGCCGCTGGCCGATCGAAATTCAAATTTGAATTTGAAACCTAGGGAGAAGGCGGAGCTTCTCTCTCTTCAGCAAGCTAATCACCCACCCAAATTCAAATTGGCAATATATCCTGCCACAACTCACTCAGCACAGTCATGGTGTCTCCTGCAGCATGAACCATCTTCCCAGCATCTTCTATAGCAGCTCCAGCATCAAACACACAGCCAAGCAAGCTGCCCAGTGAAGCCATCAGCAAAACCAGCATCAGAAAAACAGCATTGGCAGCATAGCCTAAGCCACATGGACCTAGCATCGGAAGGCTGATCACAACAGAAACAAGGGGCAACAGCATCAGAGCCCAATCACCCAGTAGCCCTATCCAAACTGTCTTAGAGTGATGAAATCCAAACCGGCCATTGTGAAGATAAATCCCTTTTTTTTTTGGTAAGTAAGTATTTTGGATTAAAGGGAGAAAAATTACAACATCTATATTTTATCTCCAAGTATTTAGACTTAAAGGTAAAATATAAAATGTTAGGGCATGCCCCGAGCAAGTGATACATCAGAAAAGATATTAAAAAGCCTCAAAGAGGACAAGTTTAACAGAATCTACAAAATATGAAATCTGTCAAAAGTTTCACACGAACAAGCTTATGATCAACTACTCCCAAATCGGCAGGGTCGACTCAGCAAAAACGAAAGGCAGTCAAGCCATCCATCTTTTTTTTTTTTTTGGTAAGTAAGTGATTTGGATTAAATGGAGAAAAATTTACAAGTAATGATTTATCTCCAATTGTTATTCCGACTTGAGGATAAATCAACACCGTTAGGGCATGCCCCGAGCACTTTTAACAACGAATGAAACCAGCACAAAACAAAAAGGCCAGTATTCATGCAAAAAGACAAACCACTCTAGCATCAGTGGGTCAAATCCTAAATAAAACATGCCGAATCAAGGCATGACCTAAAAATGGCAACAAACAGAGGGAACCAGCAACCGAGTCCCATTCGAATCCACAGCAAAACACCCTGGCCTGCGTTTGCTTATCACCAAAAAGTGGACAGCCCGACTAGCAGCCTATTTCCAGTGGTACCAAGCCACAGCATCTAGAACAGCATTCCATCAGCTCCAGCAGGGCTTTGCCAAATCTGCACCAGCAAAATCTTCAGAAAAAAAAACCATGCATTTCTGCACTTACACAGCCAGCAATCTGCATTCAGAGAAACAGGCGTAATATCCCTCAGCAACAGAGGATTCCACCTCCAGCAGCACAGCCGAGTAAAAATCAGCACTTCACCTCCGGCAGGATCAACAAACCAGATAATGTAGCATAAAATGCCATTTCAATCCTGCAAGACAGCACCACCACAGGCAGCGAATCCTCCATTTCATGGGCAGCATTTTTCCATCTCCAGCAGAGCAAAGAAAAGGCCGCAGCGCCTGCTACAGCAACATCAGCCGAAGATGCAGCAACCCAGAAAACTGCATCAACAGAAGACCCTAGTGCAGAGCACCAGGTCCAGCAGCACCAGCCACACCAAGTCAAACCACAGCAGGGCAACGACAACACAGAGAAATGCACCACACATAGCCATTTGCTGCAACAACCCACACACAGCAGCACCATCCATCACATTTCTTCAACGGCTCAGGAGTGCAGAGAATCGGCTCCCGCTGGGACACAGCAAAGTTCACATCCACAACTCCCACTGGAACAAACCACAAAGAGGCAGGGGCCCTCTTATCACTCCAGCGCCTTCCTTATCCATCAGTGCAGAATAGTTTCAGGAGCATCATTTATGCAACACCACATGCTACACCATCAGCAGAACCATCCACATCAAGATCAGCATCAATTCAGCTCCAGTAAGGACCAGCGGTCCAAACTCAGCAAATGAAACATTCAGCACACTATCAGCAGGATCAACCACACATCAGCATGAGCAGGTTCCATCCATATAAATGCCCAACAGCAACAGATTAGCTAACCGGCTAAAACACAGCTCTGGGCATCGGCAGCAGAGCACCACCATTCACAGCCCTGCTAAGAAAAACCACAACACAGCCGCATGCAGCCACTACCCCAAATGCACATACAATTGCCAACAAGCAGCGTTGCCTCAGCAATTTAGCCACTCCTGGCAGCAGGCAATGCAAAGAAGAAGTTCTGCAGCAAAGACCAGAATGAAAGGCCCAAGTTCCGCCTCCAGCAATGGCAGCAACATCAATTGCACAAAGAGGCTAGTCTAAAACCAACCATCACAATCCGGCCAAAAGGATCAGCCAAAGAAGGATCAGCATCCTTCTTGCAGTCCCAACATTGGCTCAAATCACCCCAGCCCCTTCCAAAGCCAATCAGGTTCAGAAGCAGCAAAGCAGACAGCACCACGAGCTGCGCCCACCTTAACTTCCACAGCCAATGCAACACAGCATCACCAAACCTTGAAGTCGGCAATACAAATAAGGCAAAATTTAGGCCCTATACAGATAGAGAGCATCCGGCAACCCACCCAAGGACTCGGCAATAGAATCCATGACAGTAGCCATTCACACACAGCAATGCCAACCAAAGAAAGGTCCCCACAAAGGCAACAAACATCAGAACACAACGCACTGAGGGCCTCTTGCAGCCAAAACTATACCACTGTTAGCTCATCAGACCACAGCCAGAAAGCCCCCAACCTGAAGCTAACGGGCACCCCCCAACCCAACCAACAGGAGGGAGCACATAGGCTGACGAACATCAAGCCAGCAGCCTAGGACAGTTTAAGGCGCCAAAGCCAGAGCACAGGGTGAGGCCTACCAAGAGGCCAGAGGAAGCAGCTCCCTAATATGCAGCGAAGCACATAATCATTGCTAACTGCCAACTGAAAATAGCAGCACAACCAGCAACACGAGAAACGGCACAGTCATCATCAGACTGCAGGCCAGTGAGAAACCTACAGCCCACATCCACTGGCAGCGAGCAGAAGGATTTCCATCGCACCCGAAGGATCTATAGCAACCAAGCAGTCCTCAGCCAGCTCTTCAGAACCATGACCAGTAGATCCAGACCCGAGCAGCACGGCATCCCCCAACCCGTCCAACAGGAGGAAACACACTGGGAATGGACCTTCAGAGCCAGCAGAACGAACATACCTTCGTCAGCGCCAGATCCTTCGAGAAGCACAAAAGACGACAATAGCATCATACAGCTCCTCTCGAAACAAATTAGGAGGGCAAAATGACTGACCAAAACCAGCCAGTAAACAGATTCGTGACATTCGCACGGAGCCCAGGAACAGGGGCGTTCAGCCCCAGTAGACAGGGCAGGGAATCCCAATCTACTACAAGACGGATGATCCGGAGGAACTCCCATAGTGAAGCCAGAGCCATTAGACGCGCACAACCAAAAGCTCGAACCGAGGAGATTCGGGGACTGGGCGGAATGATAACACCGAAACCTCAGAGGGCTCAGTGCCGCCGCGGACAGTTCTTAGAATCGGATCCGTTGGGAGGAAGAGTCGGCTACGAGGAGGGGCCAGGGGAAGCAGCCAGGAGACCGGCCTTGGCCGGCTCCGGCGCCGCCCGGCAGAGGAGGCTCAAATTTGATCGCCGCTGAAGACGAGTTCAAAATTCTTTTTTTTTGGTAAGCAAGAATTTTGGATTAATGGAAAAATAATAAGTTACGAAATCTATATTTTATCTCCAAGTATTTTGACTTGAAGATTAAATATAAAATGCTAGGGCATACCCCGAGCATCTGATATATCAGAAAATAAAAAACCTCCACGATGACAATGTTTCACAGAAACAACAAGAGCTTTATCAAGCCACCATTCAAAATATCCCACCCAACAGAAATCAATTCCATCCACAGCAGCAGGAACTTGAATCCAATTTCCATGTCCTTCAGAATGGAGAAAGGAAAATGGAATGATTGCCAACAACCTGCAATATAGCACCACAGGCAGCGAGACCTCCCTTTCAACCAGCTCAGCTCCTAGAGACATCACCCGCCCCTCCAACAGCAAAGCCAGGGTTCCCAAGCAGATATTCACCAGCTGCGAGTCAACCCCATCCTCGCCAGCAGAGAGACCAGCAAAAACAAATTGAAAGCAGAATCGGTATCAGAACATCCACTCAGCCACGGGTTCGCAGCGGATGAACCAGCTTCTTCACAAAACCAGACTGCATCTGTCATTAGGATAAACAACGGCAACAGATACAGCACGCCTGCTAGAGCGTCTTTAGCAATTTAGCATCAACAGATACAGCTCTGATGATGGAGGTTGCCACAAATTGAATCACAGCATTCAGTGACCCAACTCGGCATCAGCAAGTAGGAATTAAGGAAGGAGCTAAATAAAGCATGCCGAAACAAGGCATGACTTAAAAATGGCAACAACAGAGGGGACCAGCAACCGTGACCCAATCGAATCCACAGCAAAATACCATGGCCGGCGGTTGCTAATCATCAAAGAGTGGACTTCCCGACCGGCAACAGATTTCCAGCGATTCCAATCCCCAGCATCTAGAACAGCATTCCAGTAGCTCCATTAGGGCTTTGCCAAAATTAGCTTCAGCAAAAACATCAGAAATAACCATGCAAATCTGCACACCGCTGCCAGCAATCCAAAATCTGAGAAACAGGCGCAAATTCCCTCAGCAACAGAGAATTCCACCTCCAGCAGCACAGCCGATTAACAAACCAGCACTTCACCTCCGGCAGGATCAGTAAACCAGAAAATGTAGCATAAAATGCCATTCGTTCCTGCAAGACAGCACCACCACGGCAGCGAGTCCACCATTCATGGGCAGCAATATTCCAGCTCCAGCATAGACAAAGGCCCCAGCGCCTGCTACAGCAGCATCAGACGAAGATGCAGTAGCCAAGAAGATTGCAGCAGCAGCAAAACCAAGTACAGAGCACCAGGTCCAGCAGCACCAGCCTTTGTCAACACCATCAAAAACGTGCAAAGCCACCAACCACCACTTCATGCACGCAGGACACACCAGCACACCATGTCAAACTACCGCAGGGCAGCGACACAACATAAGATAGTGCCACACACAGCCAACATAAACAAAACTCAACCAACTATAAATTCCAGGAGCAGTAGAGAGAATAAGAATGTTAAATAACGGAACCCCACCATATACTGCATCAACCCAGCAAAGTCACCTCACGAGGCAAAAACTACAGCACCCAAAAAAAACAGCTGCAACCATCATTTGCTAGAGGGACAGAAGATATCCAACCTCATGGAATCAGTACCAGCACCCTACCACATCGAAATGATCAGCAACAGGTAACTCAAAATACTACACCATTGCAATTCCGGCCACTCACTATCATACAGCAGCATTTACACCGATCAGGATCAAGCTGAATCCCAGGAGCAACAATAATACCCAGATTTAAAAAGAAACTCGAGCTGAGACAACATCTAAGTTTAAAAACCAGAACAAGCATCAAATTCTCAATCCACACAGTGATCAAATTTAAAGGCAGCCGCAGCATAATTAGGCAGGTATAGCAGACTAAAGCATCAAAACATCAGCCGGCAGTTACATGTTCAACACAGCACATGAACCACATACAATCCTCCCTGTTGAAATCTGCATCAGCTTTCACAGATTCCTCCAGGCAGCATCAAACTCATCAGCCGGCAGGAGGTAATAGCCGACGGCTTCCAGAACCCATGGACGAGCATATTAGATTCATCCTGCTACATCAGTAACAAACAGTGGCGCCAGCAGCAGAACAGCCATTGTTTTTTTTTTTTTTTTGAAAGTGCCAAGGGAAAGGGCACAAGGAAGCAAATTTTTTTTTTTTTTTGGAAATAGACGAGTTCAAAATTCAAAATGGAATTTGAAAAGGAAGAGAGAAGCGAGAGCTTCTGTCTCTAGAACCGTTCTCACTCCTTCACTCCGTCCTCTGTGAAGATAAATCCCAACTGGCCTTAAGTGATGAAATCTAAACCAGCCATTGTGAAGATGAATCCAAACCGGCCTTGTGAGGCGATAATCCAAAAAAAAAAATTTCTTTTGAGGGGTCGCTGGCCGGTTTCTTAGTCAACACGCTTGGCTCTGCTGGCGTGGTCTGAAGCCTGAGTCAGGAAAGCTTCTTTTGCTGGTAGATCCTGTTGCTTGCTGACATGGATTGCTTGGCTGGCCAGGAGCTGCTTCATAGGCTGCGGGCTCGGCTGAATTGGTTTCCCATTGCTGGCCGCTCTGTTCCAACTTTCGTGGCTCGTGA
>JAODPA010128400.1:0-17163 GCA_025585075.1 Nepenthes mirabilis | reverse complement strand
TCAGCCTTTCATCAAACAACTTTCGGTCAACTATCGAGCGTTGACCGGATTTCTATCTCTGCAGAAATCCATCCTTACAGGACTGGAATTAAATCCAAACTTCTTTTTACTTCGAAAATCCGAAGTGCTTTCTTTCAAGCAAATCCGGACTCGTTTTTACTTCGGAAATCCGGAGTTCTTCTCTTCAAGGAAATCCGAACTTCCGAGAAAATCCGGACTTCTGTTTCCTACGGAATCCGGAGTTATTTTACCAAGGGAAATCCGGACTTCATTTCTGAAATGAAATCCAGACTTCTGATCACCAAGGGAAATCCAGACTTGTTTTCATCAACGGAAATCCGGACTTCTTTTATCACAAAAATCCGGACTCATTTTCATTAAGAAATTCCGAAGTGAATTTAAGGAATATTCTGGACTGGATTTTCATAAGGAAATCCGGACTGAAATTTTACCAATGCAATCCGGACTTCTTCTTATCCCAGAAATCCGGAGTGCTTAAGGCCTACTTGATTTTCATTCTAAGCCGGTGTATTTTTCTTCTTTCGTTTTCCGGTCAACTTGCGTTGACCGGATTTGATGATGGAAATTTTCCCTTGTTATCCGGACTTCCTTTTACCAAGGGAAGTCCGGACTTCTTTTCTCCTAGAAAATCCGGACTTGATTTTGGGTTTGGATTTTGTTCGAGGCCGGACCTCTTTGTAGTTCAAAAGCTGAACTCCTTTTTATTAAGCAGGGCCGAAGTTGATACACCCATTTGATTTTTGTCTTAGGGTAACCTCATTATAATTTTCGGTCAACGCTAGTTGACCGGACCCGATGACTAATTTTCTAGGTTTTGAAATTTGGGTCGTTACACAATCAATAGTGGCATGATACTTAGACAGCCAATTTATACCCAAGATAGCATCAAAATCATGCATATTTAGAAGAATCAAATCAACGGCCAAAAGAAGCCCCTTCATCTCCACAATACACCCTGGATAGGACACGTTGGTTACAATGGAGGACCCCGTGGGCATGGATACAACCAAAGAAAAATCAAAGGTCATGGGAAAAGGTGTAATACAACAAGCCAGCCAAGGGAAAATAAATGAGTGCGTGGACCCAGAGTCAAAAAGTACTGAGCAAGAAATATCACAAACTGGAAGTATACCTTCCACCACCTCATCTGATGCTCTGGCCTCACTAGCAGTCACCGCAAAAGCTTTACCCTGCACCGCTGGCTTTGGAGTCCTAAACCTCGATGCCTGAGGGCACTCCCTGGGTCTCTGCCCCACTTGCCACAAGTGAAGCAAGCACCCGTTAACCTGGGACACGGTCTACCCACATGCATTCTTCCACAGTGCTGACATGAACCCACCGAAGCTTGGGAAGATGATGAAATCTTGCCACTCCTCTGACCACTCTGTCCAGAAGCCGGCTGCCTTGGCTTCTTATACGGTCTCCCCAAACTAGTCCCGGTGCTGGCACTTGTCCCTCTTTTACTAGCCGACCTATTTTTAAAAAATTCTTCATTTGCATGCGCTTGCTCATAAATCAAGGCCCGATCCAACACATCAGCATAGGTGGCAAATTTAAGGGTTGCCAGCTCCTTGCGAATCTCATCCCACAAGCCCATTAAGAACTTCCTAGTCCTTCTTTCTTCATCTTCGACCACATAGGGAGCAAACCGTGACAACTCTAAAAACTTGGCATTGTACTCTGCCACCGTCTGGTTCCCTTGCCTCAGCTTGAGAAGCTCCTCCTTTTTCTGAACACGGAGGCTAGATGGAAAGTACTTTTCCAGAAATACATCCTCAAATATCTTCTAGGTAATCTCAGCATCCGGTACCCCCAATGCTCTTTTCCTCATCTGCCACCAATGGTAAGCCTCACCCTCCAGCCGGTAAGACGTGAACAACACCCGATCCTCCGCCGGGCATCAGATCACGGCAAATACCCTCTTAAGGCTCTCCAACCACGAATCTGCCTTAAGTGGGTTAGGCTCCCTCGTAAATGCCGACACTCGCTCCTGGATGAAGTGATCATAAGCAGATGGCTCCAGATTAACAGGAGCCTGAACAGGAGCCGGACCGAGAACAGGGGCCAGATGTCGTTGCTCCATATTCTTAATGATGTTCGTAAGACGCCCCAACAAATTCAAATACTCAACCTCTCGATCTCAGGGCGGCTCATCCCTTTGCGAACCTTGACGTCTAGGCGGCATTGTCAACTTTAGAAGTTACCACTGAAAAAGAAACAACAATGGTTGAGCCAAAGGTTTAACCATCCCCAACGACATTACCAGATATGATAACACTTATACAATTAAAGAGAACATTTGAAACGAGGGTGTTTAATTATCCTAACTTTTTCATGTTCACTCATTTGGCCTTAACCCATACCATCCTAGGCTTCCGCATAAATTCAGATTCATCCTAAGGCATCCCCTCTCTGATACCAACTGTGACGGATCGAATTATTTTTCTTAAATAACCTCCGTTAAGGATAAAAATAAACTGAAATTCCTAATTATAGTTATTTATTTCTGTAGAAAATTGAACAGAGTTTCGTTTGTAAATCGAGCGTTTGCCGAAACACAAGTACCTGTAAAACAACCCTACACAACAATCTATAATTGTCCATAACAAAACTACACATCTTATTGTTCAACACACTACACAGGATCTGATCGCCACATAAACTGGGCAATACCGACATCATAACTCCAGTATAATGCCGGTGGGGAAGGATGCCAATTAGGAACCTCGATCATAACCGCAATGAAAAGGACCTGCGGAAGCATAAAAACCACAAGATATAGCAAAAACTAATTCATATTTTATACACAAAAATCAGCTAAGTCTTACCCTCGAGTCTTGCGTGCAATATCAGCTGTCCATTGCACTTCTATAATCTACTCTGTCTCGTCGGGTATCAGTGTGTTCTCATCTGAAATATACATAGTAAGGGTGAGCGTATAGCCCAACAAATAAAATCATACATCACTAACTACAGCAATATACAGGAAAGACAGTAATTGGGTAGGAAAAATCATATAACTTGGATAGAAAAAGCATATGAGGAGAGGGAGCATCGGGAATCATTTTGTTTTCATGTTTGCTCTGGTTACGTTCATTCACCTTCATTACTTTCATCAATTTTTGTAAACCCGAGCTAGTAGGTCGTACCAACTAATGATATGAGAGGACGATGAAAGGAATGTGTCTGCACACATTCTAAAGCCGGCTGCATTTTAGGCTACAGCACTTGACCATTGCTATATTTTAGGTCTGCAGTACTCGACCATCGGCTACATTTTAGGTCTGCAGCACTCGACCATCAGCTACATTTTAGGCCTAAGCACTCAGCCATATCAATCGCCCCATATCCCCCGAGGACCAGGGCAATCCTTATTCTTTCACAGTAGCATCCTAAAGCATACCCTACACATCACCCGCCCCCAAGAGCGGCCAGAATATTTCTTGATTTTCCACCGTGATGTACATGGTAAGCTAGAGGGTACTACCCCTATGATCTGTGGTCCTTGTTTCAATATTAGTTTTAATCCTTGAGGGGAATCTACCATTGCCATTTGCATTCTCAAACTGGGAAATCACATTCCCATCACTTGTCTCCAACCGATAGACCAAATCCATCACTTTACATTTTGTGGATTCCCTTCCATTTACTCGTTCGGTTCCTTTCTTTCATTTAGAGCTTAGATCTTTCAACCAGTAAGTTCAACTCGTAAGAGAGCTTGATTATACTTACCTCCGTGGGTGAAATACCACCTTAGAAGCCCCTGGGATGCATTCCCCTCTCTCCTAGTGCACATAGCATTCAGTCATAAGTTCCATCACAATTGAAGAGAGCTAAAGCATGTATACTTACCTTCAAATTTTAGATAAATCTTGTTAGGGCACTTTTAGAGGGCTCGGATGCCGTGAATGGGTCAAATTTTACAAAATCGGTCATCTAGTCAACACATACTTACTTTTCGGATGTGGGGATTCATATTCTAGAGTCAATTCAACATTTTATGAAGGTAAAAAGATACAATTTCAACTTGTCTTGGGTGAACAGTGTTGGCACCCATTTAGAGGGCTCGGACACCGCGAACGGGTTGAGACGTGCAAAATCGATCGCGTGGCCGATGTATATACACATTTGGGACGTGAGGATTCACATTTTTAGGTCAATTAAATGAAACGAGGTGTAGAAATAGAAAATCCCCAATTTTCCATAGGTTAGGGTTTGACGATACTTCACCGATCGGATCGGTGAGTAAATCGAACAATAAATTACATAATTCTTGGTCTCAAGTCACGGGTATCACATTTTCCATGGTTTAGGTGGGTATCGAGACGAAAATACTCGACAATAACCGAATAACATTGAAAGAGGAAAGGTAGTGAGTATGAGAACACTTGCCTCGATACGTGCTATCACTTTCGTAACTGGCTCTTGGGCGAATTCGGACTCTATGGCTCGATCTCCTCCTTTCTCTCTCTAAAATCGGTGCTCTTCCTCTCTCCTACTTTCCAAAACCCTCTGGAAAATGAAAAGGCTGAAGAAGCACGAAGCAGGTCGCGTTTTTATACTAGTCGGGGTGCTTGAGTGCCGGGCGAGCGAGCGACGAGCGTGGCCTCGCTGCCGGCCCGCGCTCGAGCTCGCAAGGCCCTCAGTGGGCGGGGGAGCTACTGGATTTTACCACTCGAGCGGTGCTCAAGAGCATAGTTGGCGCGGCCTACTGCTCGAGCGCACAGCAGGTGCGGTCTACTGGTAGCATTTCAGCAATTTACAACCCGATTTTCCTTCTGATACCCATACTTATACATTCAATAGGTCTAGTATTAATTATTATCATGTTGATTTTCTTATATTTAATATATTTTTAGACGCGAAACCTCACACAAATCCTCAGTGGTAAAATAATTATGGTTTTCAGTTTTAATGTGGTATGATGTTTTATAGAAATTATTTTTATGGTACGAATATCATGAGATCAGAATAATTAAGGTTATCGCATTAATTGTGTGTCCCAGAATAGGGAATATGCATTTCTTAAAAATGTCGGTTTGATGACATACCAACAAATGAGGAGAATGCTCCAAACTTGAGGCTTAGCATAGATAGAAGTGTGGAATTTGTAGCCTGTTTGATGTTTAGAAACAAGTCAGAAAAATAGTTAATGAATTGAGTTTGCTTTTGGGTTTGATGAATTTAGATGAGTATAGAACGAGTCAGGTACTAATGATCAGAACAATTTAGAAATTTGAGGTTTTTCAAGATAACTACCTTGATCTAAGAATGATTTGGAGATGTTAGGAAGGTTTTTTTGAATTATAAGACTTAAGAATCGTTAAATTTTGAGGACAAAATTTCGGTAACTGAGAGAGAGTATGAGATCTTGATACCAAAACATGATAATTATGGAATGATTATATAGATGAAAGTCATATTTGGGCTTAAGTATAATAAAAAAATTTAGTACCGAAGTAAAAAGGAGCGAAATCGGCCGAAGGGAGGACCGGCACTTGCTGTGCACTCAAGTGCACGGCGAGGCACAAAATTGCATGTGTGGTGCCACGGGGGCGCCTAAGGCGAAGGCGGGAGTGCAGCAGCCTACGAGGTTGGTGCTCGAGCGCCAACTGAGGTGCCCATTTGAGAAAGGGAGCACTCGAGGCGCGCTCGAGCGCCCCGATGGATATAAAAAGGAGAGCGCATGATTCTTCAGCCATTTTCGGCATTCCACGGGAGAGGAGAAGGAGAAAAGAGGGGAAAGGGAAGGAGAAGAAGAAATCCACGTGTTCCACTCTGATCCGGGTAAAAATAAGGTAATCAGGCTCAAGCAAGTATACTTTGGATGTTATATACTTTTTTTTACAGTGTTTTAATATCTCCATGTTTTCGTTATGCTCCGAAAACCTTGTTCTGTAGTATTTGATATGAATATTTGATGAATCTCATGACTTTTGGACTAAAGTTCATGTTTATGTATGTATACTGTAATCGATAGCTCCGATTTCATGATTTAGCTCATGTTTTGTCTTCGTTTCATATCTAGACCGTGTATTGCAAACCCTAGTTTAAAATTTGAGGATTTTTTGTTCAAATGCATGATTTTGTATATGTATTTGGATTTTTGGCCTTGATTTTATGAATAAACATATATTTAGTGCTTGATTTAAGTCCGAAAGTTTTGTAGCGAACCCTAGAACGAAAATTTGGAAAATCATGTTGAAAATTAAGAACTTTGAGATTTAAATGTTAAATTGATACTTTGATAAAATTTATTGAACGATTTGTATTTGAAAACTTATCATGGAATCGCATTATCGAACTATGGAAACCTTTGAAATCGTTTGAAATAGTGACTGAATGAAACTTGGACTTCACCTTGAAATATTATGATTTTGATTATGAAATTTCAAACAAATGCATTGAATTAAGTTAATCAGTAAGAAAATTAGACCTAGAACTATCGTATAGTTAAATAAGGTTCTCTAGCATGCCTTAGAATGTTATGGTTATGGTAATCAAGGATACTATTGAACCATCGAACTATCGAATCGAAATGTATACCATCGAACTATCAGCCTTTGATTGTGTGGATTGAACACAATTTATCCTCGATTATTCACCAATCGGCTAGTAGAGTTTACTAGATGGGTCCCTAGAATATCGAACATAGAATTTTTGAGAAACAAATGAGATTTGAAACTGTCTCATGGATTTCGAAACGTGTCTAAATAGAATTATACTTCATTCCTATTTTTCGTGAATGCTTTTGTTCTTTTGATTATCACAATTTCTGCTCTAATAAATTTATGTTTTATCGAAAAATATAAATTATGATTTATTGAAACCTGTTCATATGAATGCTCATGTTCTTCTGATATCATCGTGGTATTCTGTCTTAACGAATGTATGTTCTGCATAAAAGCATTACGTTCTGCATGTTTTGGTACCTTGTTGGGCTTTGGCTCACTGTTTACTATTTTTTCCTCTAGATGAGATCGTAGAGCTCATACAAAATGAGAGAGAGTAATTTGAAGTTTAGCCTGAAGACTTTTGGAGACCTAAAATATTTCGGAAACTTTGAAAAGAAATAGTTTGAATGTAAATACTGGATTTTGTATATGGGTCTTCGGTATATAGATTTCGTATATGAAATGTATATCATGTGTGTGATGAAACAGGAAATATTGCTTCCGCAGGTTTATAGTTGCTTTTGTTATTTTGTTCTCTTGATTTTGTACATATTCTAGATGGCATCTCTTCTAAGTTTCTGATTTAGTTGATAGGACTATATTTGAGCCATGGATAGAAATGACAAATTGGTGATCCTGTATATGTGTGTTGTAAGTTGTAATATGGTATTCGAATAGTTGTGTGCTTGTACAGGTTGAAATATACAGGTTGCATATTTGGGTTTCCGTCTACTTTTAAATAAAACTCTACTGAAATTTCTGCAAAATTACTGATCAAGATTTATGAATTCTATCATGAATCTATATGACAAAGGATCCTATGGGAATTAGGATCCATTTTGTTACATAACTATTCAGATCCCTAATTTATTAGGCAAAGTTATCTCCTAAGGTATTACTCACAAATTCTCAAATAGAAACTTCCAATGATTAAATTCAAACCATGGAAGGGTAACTCTAACTAGGAATTTCTTTTCCCACTTAACCCAAAGACATTGATCCACAAACGATGCGGGAAAGCATAACCCTAGAGTTTCCTTAACAATATCTGAGTCTATCATTATAATCCTTAAACAGATTGCTTCGCTCGTGATCTCTTAAGGTTACCTTTCAATCATAACATAACTACTTTTAATCCTTGAGTTTATTAGATTTAGAGTTATCTCCGAAACAATTCCACATATTTCCAAATGAAAATTTTTGATATCAGCTTTTGATCTGAATATTCACTCTCCTCGAATCATACAGAGATCTATCTATTACAGCCTTCAACTTTTAGGTTCACAAGCCTTTAATTTCTTCCAAGGAATTATATCTAAATCCTCAAAAATCTCATCACGAAATTTTTATTACCGGTGGAGCAATTTCACCTCACGGACATCTCCCCCACTTTGCTTGTGGGTGATTATTTATTGATATAGGATGACGAAATCCAAATCTTTCTTAAAGGCATTACCATCTATG
The DNA here is from genome assembly GCA_025585075.1 of Nepenthes mirabilis. Classification (NCBI taxonomy): domain Eukaryota; kingdom Viridiplantae; phylum Streptophyta; class Magnoliopsida; order Caryophyllales; family Nepenthaceae; genus Nepenthes; species Nepenthes mirabilis. The sequence continues at coordinate 9,004 of JAODPA010128400.1, read as the reverse complement.
CCAACTTCTTAGCCCATTAGTTAAATCCTACTTTTCGGAGGCTCCAAAGTATCTTTATTAATGTCTAACTGATGCTCCTTCAATCTTACCCAAATCCTCAGAGACTAATGCCAATTCGATCTATCTCTGAATCACCCATTAAAACAAACCGGCTTGATTCTATTCCTCTAAATACATACCCTCAAAACTTTCACAGGGCAGTCTAATTTTCTAATTAAACACAATGCCTATTTTAGATTCGATTAATTTTGCCATTCGTTTAGGATTCATAACCTAATTACAGGGCATCACGAATTCTGAACTCATAACGAGATTCACACCAATATCCTTGAGCACCATCTCAATTTCGAGAAGATCGGCATAACCCAAAAATTGACTCCAAAACAACGATCTCACTTACTTGCCATGCCAACTAAAGAAATCAAACATTTCTTTTCCTAACCATACATACTCTATTACTTTTCTAAATTGGGCACTTAGTTAACGGTTATTCACAATCCATAAAATCCACAAAAGAACACAGATATAATCAAAGATCTTCAAGGTGATGGAGACATATCATGCAAATCATGGGGGATTTAAAAGAATGCATAAATCCCAATTACCATTGAAACCTTAATATTTAGTAACTTAATGTTCCATTGTCAAGTTAATTTATTCATCCCAAACTAGACCACTCAGTTTTCACAGTCATTAGACTAAAACTCAAAGATCTTATTGTTCGATCAACCTTAAACAAAATCACACGGGTTCTTTTTTCTTCATATTTTTATAACCATTCTTGTTTCGATAGTGAGATCGGTTCGTAGTTATCCTTTACCTATCTTATGGATATCTCAACCTCAGAGACTCCTAATCATCAAATCATTAACTTTTGTTTATTTCAAAGTTCACCAAATATCCTCGTCGATTGTACCTGAATCCTCAAGATCATTTCTGGTCTTGGCACAACCTCAACAGCAACTTTATTCGTCAATCAGATGGGCCAATCTTCTCTTTAATAGTTTCCTCTAACTTCCTTATCCACCTATTGACTTCTAGGTATGGCCTAATATGCTATCTACACTTAGCACACACCTCATTACATGGCTTATAAACACTACCATATTAGCTCCATTACTTCCTTTGCAACATATCTGATACGTGAGCCTAATTACAATTCAGATTATTCTTTTCAAAATTATTAGTTTTAGTGTGGAAATTTTCCATCCAAATTATTTTAATACTCCATCAAGATTAATTTATTTACAAATTCCAACCGGACTTCGAAACTCATAATCTCTTTAGATAAGGATTGCCCCTCTGGGATTGTCACCAACAGATTTTATTCTGAAATTCAGAACACATGTAAACCTATTTCCTAGTCATCATTAACTGGCTTCATCTTTTGGCCATCCCTAAATATTACATAAAGAGAATGGTCCTTTTTAAAACCAATAACTCCCAAAAACATCCCAAGAAATGAGGTGTAATACTCAAAAACCCATTATCAGCCTTGCCCTTCCTTAGCTGGCTGAACTTTACCTAGACAATCAAGCACCTTAGTTACTTTCTTCAATACATCAAGCTCAACTTGTCATTAATCCTAAGGTTGATCAACTCAACCACTCTTATCCTTTCTTAACTCAAAAACAGTTTCATCCATTCCATCAACTTGTTTCGATTTAGTATAATCACTAAACCTCAGTCCATTTTTATCCTAAATCATTTTGGCTTTAGATCAGATTTTCATAAACATAAACATAAAATTCAAACCAATCAACTTAGACCTGAGATCACTGTAAATCAATTTAATCATTTAGTTTAATCCTTAAGTCCTACCTCAAGTTAATCTAAAGTTATGCAAGCTAGAACACCTAGGATTTCCTGACCTAACTTATTCAGTCTATGTCTATCCCTACCTATTCGGCCAGTTAGGATCATTTTCTAAGCTTTTGCATACGATTCAGATCATTCTTAAGGCATCTCATTTTCTCTGATACCAATTGTGATGGAATGGATCCTAATTCCTATAGGTTTCTCCGTCAGACAGATTCAGAACATAATTCATAAATTTAGATCAGTAATTCTGTAGAAATTTTAGCAAAGTTCCATCTAAAATTGGACAAAGACCCAAATATACAACCTGCATATTATACCTGTACAAGTATATAACTATTCGAATACTACATTTCAACCTACAACACACATATACAGGACCACCAATTTGCCATTTCCATCCATGGCTCAAATATAATCTCATCCACTAAATTAGAAACATATAAGAGATTCCATCTAGGATCTCTACAAAATCTAGAAAACATATAGTGGAAGTATCTATATCCTTAACAGAAACTTGCAGAAGTATAAATACAGTTTTGACAAAATATAATACATATCATAATTATTTATACATGATCTTCCTTTAAGATTTAGATATTTATAAGAACATCATCACGGTCCCAAGTCTTCAAAAACTCCAAGGCTCCAGATCTTCCTCGCTAGTTCTAATTAGGCTTGATCATAGAGTATCTTCTCTATATCCTTATCTTGAGGGCGGAAAATAAAACAGTGAGTTGAAATCTAACAAGGAACTACAATGTGTAGAATATAATGCCCTCATGCAAAACATAATGCAATAAAGCCGATACAGTTACATTTAAAGTATAAATGCGATAAGACAATGATTATGGAAATATTAGTAGAACATAATGCAGAAGATCATACAAATTTCTAGGGAAATAGAAACATATACATAATTCATAGGGAAAGCATAGTTCTATATAAACAGGTCTCAGAAAACATAAATCATACTTTCAAACTATAATATGAATATGTTAGGGAAGAAAACTACGTTAATATCAAATCAGAAGAACAGAAGCAGTTCATGGAAACAAGAATAAATCATGATTCTACTTAAACATGCATCAGGGGTTATAAAACACTTTCAAATCTCACTTGTTTCTTTAGAAATTCAAGTTTAATATCCTAGGGACCCAACTAGCATATCCTACTAGTCGAGGGAGCGAATAATTGAAAATAGATTGTGTTTTCACCACACAATCAAAGGCTAGTATTAGTGACGGTACAGGGACCGATTGTATTTTAGGGCAGACAATTAAAAGCCAACGTAGGATTATTAGCCTCAACGATCAGAGGATTATTAGCCTCCACAGTAAACGCCCAGAAGAATGGCAAATCACGTATAATTCCATAGACGGAGTTATCCCTGATTACCACCGTAATATCCTAAGGCATGCTAGAGAACCTCACATGACCGTATATCGGTTCTTGGTCCTATTTAATAGTATCAGAAAGCTAATAATCTATCATTCTTCAGAAAATCAGTTAAAATCTCACAGTTAACTCTTTAGTATGCTTCAATAATTCATCAGTAACTTATCAGTAAATTGGTAAGAATCAGGCAAGTAACCTTTTAGGCTACTTCAAAATCCACATAAACTCAACAATGCAGTTCTGTGTAAATTTCTCAATTATAAATCATAACATGAATAGTACTCTTGTACAAATTAACTGTCACATATCAAAAATTATGAATTTTAAACATTAAATCCCTTCATTTTCGTGCATAGGGTTTTGATAAATATTTCAGACATAAAACGGATACCAAACACATGCATTTACATGAAATCGAAGCTTGATATTGTCGTATATATATGTAAACATGAAATCTGTCCGATTAATCAAGAGAAACATGCTTTATTTATACAAAACATGGAAAAACATGCTTTTAGAGTATAAATACAGTTACAGAGATATTAAAACACTGTAAAAATAGTATATAATGTCCGAAGTACACTTGCCTGAGCTTGATCTACCGTTATTTTTATCCGAATCGGATTGGATCGGTGGATTTTTCCCTCCTCTCTTTTCTCTTCTCTCCTTCCTCCTTCTCCTCTTCATTGCTGTCATTTGATTCTATTCTCCCTATTCCCAAACAATCCCCAAACCCCTTATAAAAAACGAAGGAAAGAGATCACGTTGGGGGGTCACACGATTGGCACTCGAGTGCCAGTCGAGCGCCCATCAGGCACATACTCTCACAAATTCGCACTCGATGGGGCGCTCGAGCTCTCGTCAAGCACCCTCCTCGTACCCATGCACTGCTCCCGTCTCGCCTCGGGCGGTCATATTCATAAAATGGTGCCTCACCAACGCTTGAGCTCTACTCGGACGCAGGTCGGGCACACGTCAAGCACGCATCGAGCCTGTAGCATGCCTACTTCGTGTTTTTTCCATCTGAGACCCTTTTTGACCCTTCTAACCTATTTTTTCACATCCTTGGACTCTAATTTTAATTATATAACCTTAATAGGCCATGATTATCATAATTTAAAGTCTAAAATCTTATTTACGAATCAACGTTTCTCAGTTTATAACTTCTGTTCATGATTTACCAATTCCGAAACTTTGGACTTTTCAATCCGATTCCTCCCATACCTTTTGACCATAATTTACCTATCTCAATTTAATTACCTTCCAATTATCATATTTTGGAATTCCAAAACCTTACCACCCATATTGACCATATCTTGGAAACCTATACCTTATAGGGCCCAACTTTCTCTTTCTACTTCCAAACTCAATTTTTCACATTTCAAACCTAATCCTTGATCATTATTAATTTAGTTTCTCCCTAATTATCGTATTCTGGAACTCAGGCCATCAAAGTATTATAGAGAACACTCTGTCGGATTTTCAGCAAAAAATATGGCCCGTCACAAATTCAATCCAAAAAATTCAAATAGTCTGACCTTTATCAATTCAAATGATGGTCCAAGTATTCTTCCCACTAATATTGTTATTAATGTTAACAATTATTATTCTTGGGCTAAAATTTTGACAAAAGCACTACATACTGTTTGCCATCAATATAAACTTGGATTCATTGATGGAAGTTTGCCACAACTAGAAGATAGGAGTGATCCTTTATATAAATCCTTGATGGAATGCAATAATATTGCTATTACTTGACTATGAAATGTGTTGTCTCTTGAAATTAGAAAAAATATTATTTATATTGATATTGCTTTTCAATTATAGAGAGAATTGAAACAGAGATATTCTTAAGATTATAGTCCATGTTTGTATGAAGTAAACCAATGGTACATGATCTTAATCAAGAAAATTATACTTTTGGCATATATTACTCGAAATTAAAGAGGCCTGATGAGTATGATTGAAATTAGGTTGATTCGAATAAAAGAGTCCAATAGAAAGAAGGCCTAGCAGAAGGGCCACTCCAGTCATAGCATAAAGTGAGCTAGTCTCGTGCCAAGATCCATGAGCTTAGCCTACCGCAGTTGGTTCTAGCCCGTGTTCCCACTTCCATGCTTTGAGGAGTACCGACCACAATTGACAGTGTGATGGAATGGTTTTTTTTCCTTAGATGATCCCGTCATTAATAGAAAATAGAACCTAAGCCCAATTAGCCATTCAAGGTTTTAAGGGTAAACGGGTAAAGGTTCTCCTAAAATTAGGCTAAACAGAAACATGCAGAACCTGCTTATAACTGGCAAATACACAGTATAACATTATGGACCCTATCCACAAATAATTTCATCACCAACATAGGATCACGATCACCGTATAACTCTCTATAGCTTACAATTCATGTTTTCTATTCACTACATTAACAGTTCAGAAGTGAGATGCCATCTAGGACCTATGCAAAACATCTAGAAAACATATAGCGGAAGCAGAACTATTATCCTGCAGAAGCATAGTTTCCTGTTTCATCGTATACATCACATGCATTTCTATATACTAAATCCATAATACATATAATCCGTATATAAAACCATATATAAAAAATCAGGTCCTTATATCCAATTGTTTGTCCAGAATAACTTCAAAATACTTCAGATCTCCAGAAATCTTCAGATAAGCTTTAGATCACTCATCCTCGTCCGGTATTAGTTCAATAGTCTTATCTAGAGGTGGGAGAACAGTAAAATAGTGATCTGAAACCCAGCAAGATACATGTAGGCATGCAGTAAAATTCTGTTATGCAGAAAAGTTATACGGTCATATCAAGGTATGAAAGCATTCGGAGTCAGAACAGTGCAAGGAAGCAGAAAAGCATAATTTGGTATTAAGTTTCAGAAATTAGAAATTAGTAAACATGCTTCTGTGTAGAACATAAGTTCAGGCAAACAGTTAACATGAAAAATATTCCTTCAGGACAGTAGTAGAAAGTACATGAAAGAAAAAAAACCTTAATACAACAAAATTAAGCTTCAGAAGCCATAATCAGTAAACATAGTTAAAAAATCTAAACTCAATACTAAATCTGTAAATTATAAAGAAATCCTCATTTCTATCAGTATGGACCTGACTAGTAGACCCTACTAGCAGATGGGACGAATAATTGAGGATAGATTGTGTTCACTCCACACAATCTAAGGCCAGAAAGATGAACAAGAGATCCCTTCCTATGGGATCTCACGGGATTTCAGAACAGGGGGTTACCGGCCGGAAACAAAAACTACCTCTTAAGTTAACACCATGAGGAAGGGCAGACCACGTATAACTCCATGGATGAAGTTACCGTCGATTACCACCATAACGTTCTAAGATATGTCGGAGAACCTAACCTGACTGTATATCAGTCACGGGCCTTAATTAACAGCATCAAAAACATTTTACCTTCTTATTTCATAACTGAAGATCCTTTTTCAGTTTCGCTTCAAAATATACAGAAACAGTTAAAAATCCTTCATATTTGTTTCAAAATATATAGTATCGGTCTAAAATCCTTCAGTTTTACTTCAAAAGTCCACAGTGATTTATCAGTACAAGTTAGTGTAAAATTTTTAGAAATAAATTACATTAGGAGCTTTCTTTCAGTACAGATTAACTTTTATATAACAGAGATTTTGGATAAAAACAGTTGAATCTCTTACATTTCATGCTTAGGGTTTCGCTAAAACTTTTAGATGATAAAAGTATACCGAACACATGTATTTTCATAAAATCGAAGCCAAATATTATAGTATATATATATATAAACATGAAATCTGTTCGAACAATTTGCAGAAACATGTATTATTTATACTGGACATGGAGAAACATGCTTTTAAAGCATAAATACCACTTTTGAGATATAGAAAAGCTGAAAAAATAGGAAATAATGTCCGAGGTACACTTGCCTGAGCTCGATTTACAGTTACCATAACTTTGATTGGAGCTGAAGGGGCGATTCCTCCTTTTTCCTTCCCTTCTCTCTCATTCCTCTCTTCTCTCCATTCGGTTTTGGTCATGGGTTGCTGCAAAATGAGACCTAAAATCCCTTATTTTCCATTTAAAACATGACAGAAAAGAACCATTTGTGGGTTCCACGTGACCACCGCTCGAGCGTTGCATTCGTAAAAATGCGTTCGAGCACTACTCGAGCGGTGCATTCGTAAAAATGCGCTCGAGCACTGCTCGCAAGGGGGCTGCTCCCGTTGTGCTCAGGTGGTCCGCGGGGCACTGCACGCGTATTTCTTCGCTCGAGTGGCGGTCGATCGGTGCTCGAGTGCCATGTTCTCCTTTGGCTCTTTCGCCTCGATTTGCTTTAAGTCCAAATTTTTCACTATACTTAAACCCAAATATGATTTCTATACATACAATTACTCAATAATTATCATGTTCTAAGATCGGGATCTCACATTCTCTCCCACTTAAGGAAATTTTATCCCCGAAATTAAACAGAATTACATACCTTAAGAAAACAAGTGAGGGTATTCACTCCGAATGTCCTCTTTGTGCTCCCATGTGGCCTCCTCTGGTGAATGATTCCTCCATAGTACTTTCACCAAGGGAATGACTTTAGTGCACAATTTCTGATCCCTTCGATCTAGAATCTGTATCGGCTCCTCGACATAGGATAAATCCTTGTCGATAGTCAGGGGCTCGTAGTCAATTATGTGTGCAAGATCGTGGATGTACTTTCGAAGCATCGATACATGGAATACATCGTGTATGCCCATCAGATTAGGTGGTAACGCTAGTCTGTATGCTACCTCCCCGATCCTCTCTAGAATTTCAAATGGGCCTATAAATCGTGGCTTCAGTTTTCCCTTCACACTGAACCTAAATGTTCTTTGGATGGTGAAACTTTTAGAAAGATAAAATCTTCTACATCAAAGCTCAATTCTTTCCTCCTCTGATTTGTATAACTTTTCTGTCTACTTTGAGCAACTCTCAAATTATTATGAATCAATTTAATTTTCTCTGCCGTTTCTCTCACGATTTTAGGGCCTAAAATATTCTTGTCTCCGGTCTCCTTCCAGTGAATTGGTGATTTGTATTTTCTCCCATACAATACCTCAAAAGGCACCATACCAATACTAGCTTGATAACAGTTATTATATGCAAATTTGGCCAGTGCCAGATAATTGTCTCAAGTCCCTTTCATTTCCAACACTGAGGCCCTCAACATATCCTCAAAAATTTGAATGGTATGCTCCGATTGGCCATTAGTTTGGGGGTGATATGCAGTACTGAATTTTAACTCAGTCTCCAAATCTTTACACAAACTCTCCCAAAACCTCAAGACAAAACGGGGATCTCTATCAGACATAGTAGAGGCAGGAACTCTATGAAGCCTCACAATCCCATTCACATATAATTGGGCCAGTTTATCACAAGAATACGTTGTCCTGATCGTCAAGAAATGGGCTAACTTTGTCAACTGATCAACTATAACCCAAACAGCGTCATGATTTTTGGGAGTTCTTGGCAAACCAGATATAAAGTCCAAGTAATATCATCCCATTTCCAAATCGGGATAGGCATTGGCTATAATAATCCAGAAGGTTTTGTAACATCCCGAAATATTTTATCCGATTAAATTGAGATTATTTATTATTTTTGGTAATTTTGAGTAATTAAGGTGTGAGAAAAAATTAATTAAATATTATAAAAATTTTAGAGAATATTTGGATCTGACGGGCCGGCATCCAAAATGAGCCGGTTCGGCCACCCAAATATCGATTTTGGGTTTTTTGTGATTTAAGGA
>JAODPA010128389.1:0-17165 GCA_025585075.1 Nepenthes mirabilis | reverse complement strand
CAAAATAAAATTAAATAAAATTTGACACTTTTAGACATTGATGGGTCCAATAACCATGGGACAATGGACCAAGCCCCGCAACAAGCCTATAATTTAATATAATTCTTTCAAAGTAAAAGTCTCACATTACTTTTGGAAGAATAGTACATCTGCAAATTCCACTATAAAAGTAAGTATCCTCAAGTATTAAAAAATAGGTTGGAGAAGCTCGAAGAAGCTCCATAAGGCTCCGTATGGCTTGGAGAATGGTATAGTCGTTGCTAGCCGATCTCCTATGAGAACAAACTGACGGCCAGGAAACCCTCGACTCTCCTCTCATCCAGGAGGCCCCTCAACTCTCCGCCCATCTGGGGCCCCTCAGCCACCTCCAGTTCTTGAGACTTTTAGTTCTCTCATTTGGAGGATGTTGGACCTCTGCCGCTAGGACGTCCTCAGCCCTCCTCCCATCCAGAGACCATCAGCCTTCTGTCAGTTAGGGGCCCTTAGCCCTCAGCCCTCCGCCTGCCAGGATGCCCTCATCCCTCCTCCAGTCCGGAGGCTCTCGACCCTCTGTCGTCAGTGGGCTCTTAGCCCTCCTTCCATCCGAAGGCCCTCAGTCCTCCGCCAGTCTCAAAGGCCCTCAGCCCTTCGCCTATTAGGAGGCCCTCCGCCCTCCATCGTTAGGATGCTCTCAACCCTCTTCCTGTTTGGAGGCCCTCAGTCCTCCATCCAGGAGGCGCAGAGCTCTCTTCCTTCTAAGAAGCACGGAGGCCATTGGCCCTCCGCCACCAGGAGGCCCTCAGCCCTCCTCCCGTCCGGAGGCCATCAATCCTCCACCGTCCAAAGGCCCTCAACCCTCCGTAGCCAGGAGGCCATCAACACTTCGTCTTGGAGTCACGATCCCTTCATCCCGGAGTCAAGAGCTTGCTGTCCAAGATTTAATCATCTGCTCAGGTAACTAGAACGTTTACTTACTAGTACAACTTAGTCCTTCTCCTCTAAGTCGCCCCTCTGCCGGGAGCACCTATAAGTCACCCCTCTGTCGATCGCACCTCCAACCTGCCATTCACGGGCGTACCTGTAAATCGCCATCTGCCAGGCAAATTCTAAGCCGCCCCTCTACCGGGTGCACTTATAAGCCGCCTCTCTGCCGGGCGTACTTTCAAGTCGCCTTCCATAGGAGTACCTGTAAGCCTCCCTCTACGAACGCACCTATAAGCCGCCATCTGTTGGGCGGACCTCTAAGCCGCCCCTCTGTCGGGCGTACTTATAAGCCGCCCATTTACCAGTTGCACCTCCAAGCCGTCCTCCACGAGCGCACCTATAAGCCGCTTCTCTGTCAGGTGCACTTATAAGCCGTCCCTCTACCGGGTGCACCTATAAGTTGCCCTCCGTGGGCGGACCTATAAGCTGTCCATCTGTCGGGCGCACCTATAAGCCACCCCTCTACCAGGTGCACCTCCAAGCTGCCCGCCGTGGGCGCACCAATAAGCCGCCCTCCACGGGCGCACCTCTAAACCACCCTCCGCTGGCGTACAGGTAAGCCACCCCTCTGTCGGGCGCATTCACGAAGCTTAAGCCTCCGAATATATCCCTCCCACATTCCCCTCATCGCTGCATTTTTACATTCTCACCACGTTTATCTTTAAACGTGAATTCCTCTGTTTATTGCAGAAGATTTCTAACTTGAGTATCGGAGTATCAACGGGGGATAGCCCCCCGTTATCCTTTGACATATTGTTTGTAGTTTGTGCTGTGCAGGTTATTGGTTATCAACGATAGAGACCGGACCCGATCCAGATCGACCTGCAACCGAAGATTAGAATGCTCCATAATCCGTACAACAACCGGAAAACCAGGACGCAACATTGACGCCGAATGTGAAAAACGCGACAAAAAGTCTAGCGTCTCCCTTCAACACTCAATCTGCTACGCAAAACAAATACGGTCGATACCCGTGGTCCAGCAAGCACGTTCGCTGAATATATCACCTCCCTTGGCAGCGACCCCTCATCAGGTAGCCATGCCAATAGGTGATTGACACCAGATGTACGAGTGCCTGGCACTCAGTAGAACACCCTCTTCCTGACCGACTGCATCCGTTAGATGATGAAACACTGGGGGCTTCGCCGATTAGCTTTCAAGTGATCCAAGAAAGTCAACATCCTTAGAGGATCAATCGGCCTGACGACCTCAGGACCCAGGTAGCCCCCAATACCTATCTCATTAGCCTGACGACCTTGGTATTCGAGAGTATCCGAGCGACAGGGCCCACTCCTAGAGAAGTGATCGATCCAGTTCCAAGAAGCCAGGCCGAAGGGGCCAAGCTGAGCAGCAAAGCTTCCTTCAAAACTTAAGCTTTGCTTCCAACTTTCGCTCTTCAACTAAATAGAGCGTCTCAGAGCCCTACAAAATGCAAAAGTTCTCTGGCACTCCATCTCTTATTCAGCCAGCCTGTACTAGTTTTTCATACTGATGAGCATTTCGGCATTCCAATCGAATTGAGGAGCGTTTCAGCTCTCCAGGCAATCACCTTCGTTTCCAGATCTTCTCTGGCCTGCTGGAGCTCTCGCCGCCAGATCTTTTTGGCCTGCCGGAACTCATCGCTAGATATTCTCTGGCCCGTCGTAGCTCTTCGCCGGCAGATCTTCTCTGGCCTGCCGTAGCTCTTTACCACTAGATTTTCTCTGGACTACTAGAACTCTTTGCCTCCAGATCTTCTCCAGCCTGTCGGAGCTCATCGCCGTAGATGTATCTGGCCTGCTAGAACTCATTGCTAGATCTTCTCTAGCTGGCCCGAGCACTCGTCGCCAGATCTTCTCCGGCTTGACCTTCACCACACAGCATTGCTCCAGTCAGTAGGCCGATCTCGCTGCATCCTGTTGCACGACAGCAGACCCTATAAAAATTATGGAAAAACATACAATGGGGGCTCGATGTTCTTGACCCACCACCCATTGCACCGCAGAAAATATCATCCAGCCAAGCACTGGTCTGGGTCACTTGAGATAGTATTAGCCGACAGTAGGACGCGAATCACTGCCAACAGGCTACCAAGGCGGTAACAGCACGCTACCCAACCAATTCATGGCAAAGGACCAAATCCTACAGAATATAGGGGCCATAGGCCAAGGCACTTGCCAAAGCGCCCTGACGACCCTCTGAAGTGGTGCACGCTAGCCGTTCACTTGATACGGTGAGCCGATTGCAAAAGCACCATTCACGCGCTGACGACGATTCCACGCCAAATCCAGGTAAGTCTTTCATATTTCATACTGCTTACTTGAATCATATTTCCATTAATAGGATAGAAATATTACTTGCTCATACAGTGATTACATAACACTGCATAAAATCATGCAACCCAGACTGCCCCTAAGTCGGCCGGATTTTCATCCTTTCGTAACTAAACCCTGATCATCCAGGTGGCTCATGAGCAGTCGTAACTAAATTCTGATCATCCAGGCGGCCCATGAGTGGTCGAATTAAACCTTACTCATCCAAGCGGCTCGTAGGCGGTCAAATTAAACCTTGGTCATCCAAGCGACTCATAAGCGGTTGAATTAAACTCTGGTCATTCAGGAGGCTCATAAGCGGTCGAATTAAACCTCGCTCCCGTCACCGAGCGGCCCATGTGTGGTCGAACTCAAAACCTTAGGGGGTTTTTCAACATACGTGCGGCAACCTCCTCTAGAAAGAGAGAGTACCATCAGTCAACGACGGTCGGTGGATTAGGACCAAACGCATGAAAGCTACGACGTCCTTAAGAAGGACCGAGCATTGACGGTAAATGAGGGTGACGGTCTAGGCTACCAAAAGCCCGGTAACGATAGCTTCCAAGCTTAGCCGGCAACCTCATCTTCTCAGCGCCACGACCTCCTCTTGGCAGGGGCAAGCACAACCAACCAGACGTATTCGTCCAAGGCCAGAAGGCTTAGATGACAACCGCGTCTCCTCAGAGCCAGAACTTTCCTTCATAGGAATGATCAGGATCTAGCACAAATTAACACCAGCAGCCCTGACACTCCATTAGAAAGTAAAGCGACATCCTCGAAGAGAGAGTCACATAGATCGGGATCCCAGGCTTCGCCGTGGTCACGATATCGACCCATTTGCTCAATCCGAGAGTCAAAGGATCCCCAGTTTCACCAACTGAGCTTCCAAGGGGATCCTCACTCCTAGTTTCATTGGCTGACTCGCCAACGACAAGAGCCCTTCCAAGGAGCACAAGGTACATCCTATTGCTAGAGCTCAAACGATCAGCTTTATTAAGGCAAGTCACCTCCCGACCTCTCGAAGTGCGTCCTTACAGTGAGGAGATCTGATCTCGAGCCTGAGATCTTCCCTCTGCGCGCTCGTAGGTCTTGCCTGAGACTCGAAAGGCTCTGAATTGCTCTTCGGATTTGAGCACTTCGTCGGTCAACAGATCCAACCAACAAAGATTTTCGGTTCTGAACAGCTCTCCGAATTTAAGCACTTTGCTGGTCAATAGATCTAGTCAACAAAAAATTTTAACTCTAAACTACTATCCGAATTTGAGCACTTTGTCGGTCAACTTTTTCGATCAACAAAGATTTCTAACTCAAAACTGCTCTTCGAATTTGAGCACTTCATCGGTTTACGAATCCGGTCAACAAAAATTTTTGACTCTAAACTACTCTCTGGATTCGAGCACTTCGTCGGTTAACTTTTGTGATCAACAAAGATTTTCGGCTCAAAACTACTCTCTAGATTTGAGCACTTCGCCGATCAACTTTTCCGATCAACAAAAATTTTTAGCTCTGAACTGCTCTCCGGATTTGAGCACTTTACCGGTCAACTTTTTCGGTCAACAAAGATTTTCGGTTTCGAACTACTCTCCGAATTCGAGCACTTTGCCGGTCAACGGATTCGGTCAACAATGATTTATAGCTCCGAACTACTCTCCGAATTCAAGCACTTTGCCGGTCAACGGATTCGGTCAACAAAGATTTATGGCTCCGAACTGCTCTCCGAATTTGAGCACTTTGCCGGTCAACGGATCCAGTCAAAGAAATATTTTTGACTCCGAATTGCTCTCTGGATTCAAGCACTTCGCCGTTCAACAATGCTTTTTGACTCCGAACTACTCTCCGAATTCGAGCACTTCGCAGGTCAACGAAGCTTTTCAGCTGTAAATCGCTCTCTGGATTCGAGCACTTCGCCGGTAAGCAAAATCGGACAACCGTATTTTTAGCTCTGTTCTGTTCTCTGGATCAAGTGATTCAATCCACCAAGTTGGTCAACTATCAATCTGGTTCCCTCCACTCTCCAGATTCAAACTTTTTGGCCAATGAATCCAGGTTAAGAGGACAATATGACCAGTCTCGTCCCATCATGAACATACCGGAGGCCGAAAATTAAGTCCTCCGGCATTGGGGGCTAGTGATGGGTCCAATAACCATAGGCCAATGAGTCAGGCCCGCAGTAAACCCACAATTCAATATAATTCTTTTAAAGTAAAAGTCCCACATTACTTTTGGAAGAATAGTGTATCTACAAATTTTACTATAAAAGTAAGCATCCTCAAACATTGAAACACAGGTTGGAGAAGCTCAAAGAAGCTCCATAAGACTCCATATGATTTGGAGAATGGTATAGCCGTTGTTAGCCGATCTCCAATGAGAGTAAACTGGCGGCCAGGAGACCCTCGACTCTCTTCTCATTCAGGAGGCCCCTCGGCTCTCCGCACATCCGGGGCCCATCGGCCACCTCCAATTTTTGAGGCTTTTAATCCTCTTGTTTAGAGGCCATCAGACTTCTGCCGCCAAGACGCCCTCAGCCCTCCTCCTATCCAGAGGCCATCTGCCTTTTGTCAGTTAGGAGGCCCTCAACCCTCATCCCTCCTCCAGTTCGGAGGTTCTCGACCCTCTGCCGTCAGGGGGCTCTCAGCCCTCCTTCCATCTGTAGGCCCCGGCTCTCCACTAGTCCCAGAGGCCCTCAGCCCTCCCTCTACCAGGAGGACCTCTGCCCTCTTTTAGTCCGGAGGCTCTCAGCCCTCCTCCTGTCCGAAGGCCCTCAATCCTCCATCCAGGAAGCACGGAGCTCTCCTCTTTCCAATAGGCACGGAGGCCATTGGCCCTCCGCCACCAGTAGGCCCTCAGCCCTCCTCCCGTCCGGAGGCCATCAACTTTTCGCCGTCCAGAGGCCTTCAGCCCTCCACAGCCAGGAGGCTCTCAGCCTTCGTCTTGGAGTCACGATCCCTCTATCCCGGAGTAAGGAGGTTGCTGTCCAAGAGTCAATCCTCTACTCAGGTAATTAGAACGTTTATTCACTAGTACAGCTTAGTCCTTCTCCTCTAAGTCGTCCCTCTGCCGCACGCATCTCTACGCCGCCCCTCTACCCAGCGCACCTCCAAACCGCCATCCACGAGCGCACCTATAAGCCGCCCATTCGCGGGCGCACCTATAAGTCGCACCTTTGTCGGGCGCACCTCCAAGCCGCCATCCGCGGGCGTACCTGTAAACCGCCCTCAACGGGTGCACTTATAAGCTGCTCCCTACTGGACGCACTCTATGCCGCCCCTCTACCGGGTGCATTATAAGCCGTCCCTTTGTCAGGCGCACCTCCAAACCGTCCTCCGCGGGAGTACCTGTAAGTCTCCCTCCCTATAAGCCTCCCTCCACGGGCGCACCTACAAGCCGCCCTCAGTCGGACGCACCTCTAAGTCGCCACTCTGTCGGGCGCACCTATAAGCCGCCCCTCTGCGGAGCGCACCTCCGGGCTACCCTCCATGGGTGCACCTATAAGTCACCAATCTGTCGGATGCACCTATAAGCCGCTCCTCTACCAGACGTACCTCCAAGCCGCCTTTCACGGGCACACCTATAAGCCGCCCTCCGCGGGCGTACAGGTAAGCCGTCCCTCTGTCGGACACATTCACAGAGCTCAAGTCTCCAAATACATTCCTCTCACACTCCCCTCATCACTACATCTTTGCATTCTCACCACGTTTACCTTTAAACGTGCATTCTTTCGTTTATTACGGAAGATTTTTGACTTGAGTGTCAGAGTGTCAACGGGGAATAGCCCCCGTTATCCTCTGACCTCTTATTTGTAGTTCATGTTGTGCAGGTTCTTGGTTATCAGCGACGGAGACCGAATCCGATCCAGATCGACCCGCAACCAAAGATTGGAAGGCTCCATAATTCATACAACAATCAAAAACTCGGGACGCAACAGACATAAAAAAAAATTAAATCATTCATTTACAAGAATAAATTCATATAAAAACAAATTGCCAAACCGCCAGAACTCGAAGCGGAAGTGTCTACACTGTTCGATCACAATCGAACAGAACTCGCTCTAGAACGTTCTGGAACAAACCGCCAATCAATTTCTCACCTCAGAGTCGCGATTATATCTCCTTCTCGTCAATACAGCCCAGGAACAAGACTTGCCAACATCTTCTCTTCCTCCGTCTTTCGTATTCTCACTACGACATTCTGACAAACGCTTGATTGGCCATGGAGGACGACGGCACTGTAACTGTCTACAACAGCAGCATTGTTCCAACGGACTCCAAGAAGAACCCTACCACGTTCTCAGTCAAGGTCGGCTTAGCTCAGATGCTTCGCGGCGGCGCGATCGTCGAAGTCGCGAACGCACAACAAGCCAAGGTCGCCGAATCCGCTGGCGCTTGCTGCCTGTCTGTCTCAGAATCCGCCTCTATTCACCGCTGCGGAGGCGGCATTGGTCGCATGGCCGATCCGTCTCTCATCAAGGACATCAAGCGATCCGTCTCGATCCCGATCATAGCGAAAGCTCGAGTCGGCCACTTCGTTGAGGCGCAAATCCTTGAGGCCATTGGTGTTGATTATGTCGACGAGAGCGAAATGTTGTCGATCTCTGACGAGGAGAATTTCATTAACAAGCACAACTTCAATATCTCGTTTATTTGTGGCTGCAGAGATTTAGGAGAGGCGTTGAGGAGGATTCGCGAGGGCGCTGCGATGGTTAGGACGCAAGGGGATAGGATGAGATCGGGGAATATTGTAGAGACGATTGGCAATGTGAGGAGAGTGATGGGGGAAACTAGGGTTTTGAATAATATGGACGATGACGAGGTGTTCACGTTCTCAAAGAAAATAGGGGCACCTTATGATCTGGTGGCGCAGACTAAGCAGATGGGGCGGTTGCCTGTGGTGCACTTCGCAGCGGGAGGAATTGTGACTCCGGCTGATGCTGCTCTAATGATGCAATTGGGATGTGATGGCGTGTTCGTTGGAAATGAGATCTTCGACTGTTCAGATCCGTTTAAGAGGGTTAAGGCAATTGTGGAGGCTGTGAGGAACTACAATGATCCCCATGTGTTAGCAGAGGTTAGCTGCGGATTGAGCAAGGCAGCAGCGGCGCTGGAGATTTGTGGCACCGGAATGAGAGACTCGAGGTTCGAGGTGCTTTCTGACTAAAATGGTTAAGCCTTTGTTGGATGTCTGTTGTTTTTAAGCGAATAATGTGGTCCAATTTCAGTGTAGAAGAGGTAGTTGTCTAATTGTGTTTTTCTGGATTCAAACTTATCTGTAGTGCACCTTGTGTCAACTAGAGTTTGAAATTCAAACGACTTTGAATAATATGATCCATATTCTTTTTGAGAAAATCATGTAAACTGCTTCTTGAATGAATATAGAGGGAAATAACTATATGTTTTTTCTGTTCTCTGGATTTATTCTCTTGTCTTACACTTATCATGATACATATGAGGAACGGCACCATTACTTGTTCTCGAAGAGTTGCCTGCTGATAAGGTTACAGAACAATGAAGTTGACCCGATTTTTGCAATTATACTACTGCATTTTGGCAGTATCGAGGTAGATGTTGTGAGTAGGAATTGTATCTTTTCTGCATCAAGTTATTTTTTTTCTTTAAAGAGTCACCTAGAAGGCTCTTCAATTTTAAGGGCCTTGTGAGAGCATCATTGCTTCTCTATGTATTTATTAGTATATTATCTTTAGAGACCCAGAAACCTTTTTTTAGTCTCGAGTTTTTATACCGCGATGTGTTGCTGCTCATCTCAATCTAACCCTTCCGCCCATCTTCCTCTTAGACTTTACCAAAGTTAATGCTAATATTGGATTATTCATCTCATGAGACATTTGATCTCCCTTCAAGTACACACCCGGGATGAGAAGAAGAGGTTAGAGATAAGTGCATATAGTATTGAGATAACCGTACATCCAGCTCTAGAACACTACCTCCACTGCCGTAGTTCACCACTTCCACCTCCATCACTGAGCTAGCATTTGCTTCTTAAACCTCTACATTATCAATCAATATTTACAAGAATTAGACCACAATAGAGCACTCATTGTAAGCCATCTTTTGATGATAATACCTGAACTTCTAGTGTCCTGCACCTCCATAGTGTAGCCACCCTATCTTTATCAGTGAGCCACCACCTTGTGCCTCCAGCCCATCAACAATATCAATTTGAATGCAAAATCAACCACAGTTAAACATGCCCGACAAGCTGTACCTACAGCCACTGCACATTTTCACTTCAGCTCTCCTAGTTGGGTTCCAATCATCAATCTTTACTCACAAAGTCGAGAACTAACATCTGTAAGGATCATTACCAAACCTTTTGTTTGAATGCACATGGTGGAGATATGATAATGCACAGCACATGGAAAAGTTCTTTGAGAATGAGGGAAAAATTACGGAATGATACATCTGAAGAATATTCAATTTATGATGTGACAGGTTACAATAATTTCAAATATTTATAATGAACAATCCCAACAATAATGAACAATCCCAACAATAAAAAATATAAGAGCAAACAAGAAGAGAATAACAGGTAGAAATGTTATTCTCAATAACAAGAACAAAATACTCAATGGTGGTAGAGAATGAAGCACAATTTGGAATTCATACAGATGAGTGAATTTTCCTATTCTTTCTTTTTGTCTTTTCTTTCTCTTTCTTTTTCTATTTCAGTGCTCGACTGCTGCTTTCAAAATTTCGTGTTAAATGACCTAAATTTACATCAAATTTTTATGAGGGGTCAACGGCACACGTGTGCCTTATAAGCATGTTTATATTGTGCATTGGTGTACAAGCGTGTTAAGCACACACAAATGGTGCTACTTCTGCTACGTGCACCATATTAGGTGCAGCTTGGCAGCTTCACCTGCTAAAGGTCATCTTTCACTTTAGTATGGACCAACAGACCCTTCTGTGCAGTTTCATGCAGCAGACTAATGAATTAAGGAATATAAATATGTTCATAGGACGTACACTCACAAGGAGTGACCCATCTTACCTCCAATAGGAGTGATAATTGAACAAAATTTTCAGAAAAATTTAACAGAACAAGTAATGTTCACTCAGAAAGAAAACCATTGAACAAAAGCTGAACAAAAGAAATTGAACTTTGCAATGAGGGTGAGCTGTCAAAGTAGCATATTCCATAGTAAATGCCATTAATTTTTTGCATTTCAGTTTTTCATTGGTAAACATGAGGGATGCACTGAAGCTGAGGAATAATAACAGCAAATGAAGGGAGAAAAACAAAAGAATGTCAGGTCTGAGTGGAGAAAAGCAATACGCCTGATTATGTAGGCTTTATCCATGAGTGGGAAAATATTCATTTTTTATCAACAATTTCTACTTTGATTGGAATCTGTTTTATTTTAAACTAATTAATGAGGACCCAATCTGGATAAATTTACATTCCAGCAGTGTGAGATTTGCTTGGAACAATATTGATCCAAGGAAGGGTAAAAGGTAATTGTCTTCCTTGTAAAGTTTAAATACTTATTACATTCTCCCGGATATTCACATCTGCTACTTTCGGTAGAGTTAAACATTACATCTTCAATAGTAGATATTAACAACCTTTGTTTTTTTGGTTCTTGAACTAAATTTCAGCTTTGCTATCTCAGTACCTGTTAACTTATCAATACCTGTTCTCGGCTTTGCGATCTCATATCGTCCTTACGTTGTGTAGCACTTTTCGCCGTTGACACGAAATAATGAAGTGTGTGATCAATTAGACAGTTAAGGAAACATGAGATGTTAGAGTGAGAAACTGAAAGGATTGGAGATTTGATTGGGGAACTAAAGATTGCTATCGAAACATTGTGGAGCAAATGTCATCTTTGAGCTAATGGCAAACCTAAGAGGCAGGGAAGCTCACATTCCATGTAAGTTGCAAGATGAAGTATTTGGGACGTGTAGGATGACTGTTGAAGCATCGTGGGTAAGCTTCTTTTTAGCTTCTTGCAAACATTAGATCTCCTGAAACCCAGCTTCCCATCCTTTTTTTGTAACTGTTTGAAGGACAGAGGCTCGATCGGGAGACAAAAGCAAGTTCAATGAACATATAAACCCAATGCTAAAATAGACGCTGCAAATTGGCTTCCAAGAGAATTGAAAATGGTGGAATTGAGTAAGGATAGAGAGAGGATAAATAGGGAGAAGGTGCTTGAAAATGACCATTTTGGGCATCAGGAGCTGTTAGAGTCTCCTCATTCTCTTATTAGTGAGAATTTTATTGTATTAACTTAAATTACTAAGATTATAAGATGAGTGAAATGTATTTTAAATTTTTTTTAATATTAGCTGTCCAAATTATCAGGAAAACATTCTCAATTTTGGGAGTATAGGGAGGATGAAAATGAGAGGATCATAACAGGACTTTTTTTCATTTTCTCCATTCCTTTATTAGTAACTTTGATCCTTGTAATGAAGGCCCATGCGTGTCTTATCTCAGACTGAACCTGCTTGACAACTCTGCCTGCTTCTCCCGTTTCTTGCCTAAAGGTCCTGTTCTTCCTCTCTGTCCTGGCATGATAAAATAGTTAACTGCAAATGCTGCTCCCTTGTTGCCATGCATGCCTATTTCCACATTTGCTAAGAAAATTAAAGAATGAATGAGATCCGTTTCCTGTATCCATGATAGTAATTGGATGCATTGCAAGGGGACTGAGTGGAAATATTAACTCATACACAGAAGAAATCAAACGGCCTACCTTGTTTAACTCGGAATTATGATCTTGCTGGATAGTTTTATGCGTTGGTTAAGCACACCTCACACCTCATTTTGCTCGTCAAGAAACTCATGGCACACCCGACACAGTCGACACATTGACTTACAAGCCGTGAAGCCGCAATTCAATCAGCAACACCAAAAACACTACAGGGTCCCGATTTACCACTCGAACTGTGGATCCGAATGTATCAAAAGGGCAGCCCCCATTGTCCCTGATAGAGTTGGATAGTCATGGAATGATATGAAATTAACACAGGACGCTTGCCGCAATACCCATGAAAGAGCGCGCATTGGAGGCCTCTGTAGAAACACCCAAGGGGAATGGGTATTTGGTTTTCCGGGTTGCATTGATATCTCTAATATCCTCTCGGCAAAACTAAAGTTTATCCATTGGGGTTTGCCCCGAATTTAGAGTATTCCTTCTCTCATGTAATTTACAACGTTCAAAACGCAATTGATACTTCACGATCAATGGTGTAGTACTTTTTGTAATAGTAGTATTTATGTATCGTATTGACAATCGAAATTGATTGAAAGAAAAAATCTCTATTTTATTGGATTTCTTCTTATACGTATGAATCCCATTGAATCTTAACTTAATAGTCATAAAATTTTATCTAAATTCGGCCGATGCTTGTTTTGAATTTAGTTTTTTTTTAGTTTGAATTTAGAAGAAAATATGTAAGACAAAAAAAAAATTAGAAAAAAATATTATTATGTGTTTATATATTCAAAAGTCATAACGAAAAAAACAAAAAAGAAAAAAAAATTGAACTCATATTATTGATTTTAATGAAGTTCAACATACTAATTCAAACAAATTTTCATTTTACCCTTTTTTGCAATTAATTTTATTTTTTTATGATAGGTACAATTAGGAACAGGCCGACCTAATCCCAAAGTTTAAGAGGAAAAGAGGGCCGAGTATCGACGACCCAATAGAGACCACAAATCCATCAAGCAATTGGTGCAACGTATGAATTAAGGGGTATGACCTGATCAACCAAATATTAAAGAATTCTAATTGATTGCTTAACAAACCGAGTCGCTTTAGACAGCAATTATGTCAATCCAATAATTGGAAGCCAAATGGTCCTGCTATTAAAATAAGGTGGCCATTACTGATGTGGGTAACACTTATTACCACCAAAGAGGTGTTATACTCACGCATTGATTTAGGGGTTTGCTAACTAAATATCGTCTCGCACTATAAATAAAGCTTCTCCCTGAAAAAAGAAAAAGGGACGAAGGACGAAGTCAGACGACGACGATGAAAGAACAAAGTTAGACACTCCACTAAATGAGTGCAAATGCCAAAATTACTCTACCAGATGAGTGTATAAATACAAATTCTAAAGTCACACTTCCAAATAAGTGTATGAAAATGAGTATTACTCTCCAAACACATACTCATTTTTATTCACTCTATATTCTTGTATACGCTTCCTTGCATCCTTCTTATTAGAATAAAAATATTTTTGATTTCAGTATTGGAGGATATATTGGGGAACAAATTTTCTGTACCTTTTATCTCTTATTTGTTTTATTATGATACACAGGATCCAAATTTAGAATTACGAAAATCAGACCCGTATCTACTAAAATTTTTAAACGTTACAAGTTGGATCTCTAATTTATATATTAATTCAGATCCTCAAGATATATTATTTAAATTTTTTTTTAATCTACACTAATTATAACAGAAGACTTTAATAAGGATAATTATAGCTCGGTTTTATATCATTACCCGTGATGTGCGCCCGTCAAAGTCGTGCAAGTCAAAGTGCATGGGACCGACGTCTCCACCAAATCTCGAATTACGGCATGTTCGAATGTGCCGAGGTTTCTTCTCCTCTCAGATCCATGCTTTA
Source organism: Nepenthes mirabilis (assembly GCA_025585075.1). Taxonomy (NCBI): domain Eukaryota; kingdom Viridiplantae; phylum Streptophyta; class Magnoliopsida; order Caryophyllales; family Nepenthaceae; genus Nepenthes; species Nepenthes mirabilis. The sequence continues at coordinate 3,301 of JAODPA010128389.1, read as the reverse complement.
TTTTATACCCCAAACATGTTTAAATAATTAATTATATTCCTCTTCTTGTTGGAGGAAAAAAATAGACATTTGAGAATCACAAGTAAAATGAAAAAATAAAAAGTAAAGTTTTTGTTGGGGTTTGATTCGGATACATATAACCTGATGTAGTAAAATAAAACCAAACCTTCTCGTCAATCATTAGCAATCAAAATTGTGAGTATAAGAGATACAATAATGTATAATGTTTTTAACGTAAAAAATTCTTTTTAACTAAGGAAAAAATTACGAGAAAAATTTTGAATAAATCCATTATAAAAGTGCCGATTAAAAGAACTATTTTTGAAATCTTTTCACTATAAACTTGAATGAAGAATGGATGATTACAACTCCTTTCAATAAACCCGACAACCTATAAAAGAAATTTAACGAGAAATAATATCAACTAAATGAAAATATACTTCTAGAAATCACATCCAAAATGACGTATCCGACATTGGCGAAAAATAGGAGTCAAATCAGACATCAACCGGACGTCAAACCTCTTCTTCTTCTCTCTTCTTTTCTCCTCTCTCTGTGCGGTGCCCCTTGTAGAGATTGATTTCGAAATCCTTAATCCTGGATCACGTTCGCTCAATTTTATAGTCCTGTGCAGTGCTCGAGTACTAGGTAGGTGTAACTCGAGTGTTGGTGACTCTGGAATCCACATTCGAGCGACCCTCAAGCATGGTGTTTTGGCAAGTAATCTAAAATTGGCGCTCGAGCTCTACTCATGAGAGCCTCGAGCGCTCGACTCAACCCTTGCCTCTTGACAGCTCACCATGGACACAAACACTACGATCTTTCCATGAACATCACGTAATCATTCGATGACCTTCTATTTATTGAGACACTAACAAAGGAGTGACCGAAATTCAATAAATGTTTCTTCACGACGTTGTGGGGGACACTTTGCCTCTACCAGCGATCGTCATCACTTGCCCCTCGATAACTTTCCCTCAATTGTTATCCCAGCATTGGCCTCCACAAGCTTGAATGATACTCTCTTCCCTCCACCGAATCTGGAGTGGTCCCACTCCCATTTAAATTCTCCTTCGTAGTAGAATCACTTCTCCTTGTACTCCTCCTTGGTCTCCTATTCCCGCCACCTTGATCAATACCCCCATTGGTCACCTTAATATTATTCTTGACAATCGAAGTCTTCAACAAGTACCAGCCTAATTGCTTGTTTTCACTTGTCACAACCGAAGCACATTTGGTGAGTTTCTACTAATTTTTTTCGAACATCATGCTAAAACTTTCATCATCGAGTTTTTCGGTTAAAATCACATTCAACTATAAATTTGGGACATGTCGCATGCCCTTCAACACGAGTCTTGTCCCGTTACTTGTCCGCAAGTTAACATCCCCGATACCAACAACCCTCGATAAATGATTATTTTTTATCTTTAATATCCCGTAATCTCCGAGTGTATAGTTAGTGAAGAGGGACTTCCTCGATATTGTATGGTATGAGGAGCCAGTATCCATCATCTAATTCATCTGCTGGCTTGAAAAGCTTCATATTTTCGCTGTGTGGACCACTAGAAGGTCTCCGCAGAAAGTGATAAAGACCCGATCATCATCATCGTGATCCCTCCTCTCTTGACGTTCTCCTCTACCCTCCTCCTACTTCCTTTTGGGGTAATTCTACTTTATATGACCCTTCTTGCCACTATAAAAGCATTCCATATTCTAAAACTTAGACCCACCGTTGCTCGTCTCTAATTTGCCATCTCGATCCCTTGATCTTCCATGTCCTCAAACGCTAGTGGATACCAAGAATCTCAGTTCTTTTGACACCTTAATGTTTTCCATCAGTTTTGACTCATTCATAAGAAATGAAGCGATAATCTCATCCAGGTTGAGTATGTTCTTTTCGAGCAATAACTTCGTAACAATATGAATGTATGAGACTGACAAAGAAGCCAACAATACCAATGCCTTATTTTTCTCTTTGATCTTCTCATCAAGTGTCAACACTTACATCAAGATCTGGTTGAACTCATTCAAATGCTTCTCGAAACTTTCTCCTTTCAACAAACGCAGTTCATAAAATTTTTTCTTCACATACAACCTCATTATAAAGGATTTGGACTTATACCAACTTTCAAACTTCTCCTAAACCTCTACTGGATCCAACAAGCGAATGATCTCTTGAAGAATATTATCTGCAAGATATAATTTGATCATATAATTAGTGCAGTCCCTCTTATCTTGCCAATCCTCCTGCATCATATTCCCCGATTTATCTTCCTTTATCTAAAATGCTTTTACGATTCCTTCTCGGATCGAAATATTTCTCACCATTTCTTATCAACGAATAAAACTATTTTGTCCATTAAACTGCTCAATGAAAAATGGCTAGCTATTCGACGTCAATGCCATTAAATTGAAGGTTTACAACCTTTCTGAAACCACTTGTTGGAGTTCAATCCAAATACACACAATATTGGTACAGTGGAATAAACCTAAATCCTTCGTCAATTGTCAGCCACTAAAATTATAAGCACAAGAAATATAATAATAAATAATATTTTTAACGTGAAAAGTTTTTTTCAATTAAGAAAAAATAATGAGATAAATTCTGGATAAATCCAATATAAAAATCTCGGTTATAAGAACCATTTTTGAAATTCCTTCACTATAAACCCGAGCGAAGAATGGGCGATTACGACCCCATCATCGTATTCGACAATCTACAAGAGAAATATAATGAGAAATATAAATAACCAAATAAAAATACGTTTCTAGGAATCACCTCTAAAATAACGTACCCGACTTTAGTGAAAAATAAAACTCAAATCGGACCTCATCAGGTACCAAACTTCTTCCTTTTCTCTCTTCTTCTCTCCTCTTTCTCTGTGCAGTGCCCCTTGTAAAAACTGATTTCAGAATCCTTAACACTAAATCACGTTCGAGCAATTTTATAGTCTCAAGCTGTGTTTGACACTAGGCAGGCACGACTCAAGCATTGGTAAATCTGAATCCGCACTTGAACAAGTCTTGGGAATCGATATTTAAGCTCCACTCAAGCGAGTATCAAGCGCTCAATTCAGCCCCTACCTCTTAGCCACTTGTTGCACATGCGGATACTCCAATCCTTATATAAATCTTGCACGATCTTTCGATGACCTTTCATTTGTTGAGATACCCACAAAAGAAGTGATCAAAATCCAACAGTTTTAAAGCTTGTTATAATGTTATTTTTCTTAAAATATTATTCACCACTTACAAGTGCGAAGATGCTCATACAAATCATTTTAAATATATAATGAAATCT
>JAODPA010128378.1:0-17165 GCA_025585075.1 Nepenthes mirabilis | reverse complement strand
TCGTGGTGGAAACCCGAGGGATACTTGGCCACGTATTCCGGCCGCTCGTGTGAGCGGGTGATGTCTGTGGTACGCTTTAGGAAACTACTGTGGAAGAATGAGGATTGCCCTGAACCCCGGGGGTGTGGGGTGTGTCGACGCTACATATTGAGATGTAGTCGTCTGTGATGATTGTTGCATGGATGCAACCGAGGGTCGTGTGCTACCGACCGAAAGTAGTAGCCGTGGCTTTAGAATGTGTAGCGAATATATTCCTGTCCTCATTCTCTCGCATCGTTGGTTAGTACGATCTACTAGCCGGGGTCCGCAAAGATGATATAGTAATGAAAATGAATAATATCCAATTGATGAACGGTATGAATCCAGTAGACTAGAATGAGAACCGAACGAATCCAGTAACTCAAGATATGAACCACATGAACCGCGTGAAACCAGTGATTCAAGATGAAACCGTGAGAACTGTAGGGATCGAGTGATTCCAGTTGCTTCCTATTCCCTGTCCTGTTCCTTGATTGTGGAGAGTGTGTGTATCCCCTCTCGTTTCAGTTCTTGTACGTGTCTTGGAGGGGTGTTTATGATTACATTTGCTGAGCTGTTGGCTCACTCTTGCTATTGTTGTCTTCCTTTTAGATGAGAACACTTAGTTGGCGCATGTAGATAAAGCAAGGAGAGGCTTGCTTGATGTAATTGGCTGGACGGTGAGTGATCAAGAGATTTGGGACATAGAGTTGGATCGGACTGTGGACAGCCACTCAGTGTTGAGCGTGGCTCTTTATAGTTATTGTTTTTATGGTTTTATTATGCTTCCGCATGTATGATGATTTAGTTATGCTTCCGCATGTATGATGATTTAGTTATATTTCCGCGTCTGTATATTTATGCTTGGAGTTTTGTTTCATTAGATGGCATCTCTCTAGATCCAGTATAGTAGGTTGTGTACTGTATTGGTGCCATGGATGACATGACTGATGTTTTGATCCTGTGTGGCGTGTTGTAGGCTTTGAGTTAAGCCTTTTGATTTGATGTGTGCTTGTATAAAATGATATTTAGACAGGTTGTATTTTCGATTTTTGTCCAATTGCAGAGGAAACTCTGCCGGATTTTTTGTAGAGTGGTGTGTTTAGACATTGACGGAGGTTATTCAATGGAGAATAATCTGGTTCGTCACAGTTCTATTTGCCACCCACAAGCTGGCGGGTGAGGCCCACCACTGATGAGAATTGTAGAAGAGAGTTTTCGAGGTACCAGATAGGGATATTACTTGGGAAATATTTGAGGCAGCATTCTTGAAAAAGTACTTCCCAGCTAACCTTTGCGGACAGAAAGAGGATGAATTTCTTCGCTTAAGGCAAGGTACTCGCTCTGTGGCTGAGTACGATGCAAAGTTTGCAGAGCTATCTCATTACGCTCCTTATATGATGGAAGACCAGGAGAGGAAGGCTAGGAGGTTTTTTCAAGGATTAAGAGATGTTATTAGGAGGCACCTTTCAACTCCTAAGTTGGCCACGTACGGAGAGGTGCTGGAAAGGGATGTCATCTATGAGGAGGAGCTGGAGAGAGGAGCATTTCTCAAGCTAAAAACTTTTAGTCATGCTTCAAGGGCAAGTGCTAGTGGAGGCCATTCTAAGAAAGCGAGACCATTGAGGTCCCATGTGGAGCGGGACCAACCTATACAGACTTCTCGAGCATCTAGCAATGCATGTGATCATTGAGAAAAATTGCATGAAGGGAAGCCGTGCAATAAGAAGCTGGGAGTCTACTATAACTATGGCCAGGCTGGACACATGATCAAGAATTTCCCACTCGCCAAATAAGCCCCAGGATTTAAGTCTCCCATTCCAGCTAAGGTGTTTGCCGTTTCTGCAAAGGAGGCCGAAACCTCTACGAAGGTAGTGGAAGGTACACTTTCTATCTGTGGCACTTCTAGTCATGTGCTCTTTGACTTAGGATCTATCTACTCATTTGTCTTCCATGAATTTGCGAAGTATCTTACGACCCTCGCTCAAGTTCTTGGCTGCCCATTGATGGTCGCCTCACCCACAGGGTTGTCTGTAATTTTAAATATAGTATATTCAGAGTGTCCAATAGAATCAAATGGATGCGTGATGCCTGTTAATTTAGTTTTGCTGGAAATGAAGGGCTTCGATGCAATCTTGGGAATGGATTGGTTAGCAAGGTATCATGCCAATATTGATTATTTCCGAAAAAGAGTGGATTTCGCCATCCTTGGAAACAAGCCCTTCTATATTCAGGGAGTCAGGCGTAGGAAGCATCTTGCTTCATTTCGGCCCCCCATGCCTGGCACTTGATTGGTGATGGGTGCCAAGCTTACTTTGCCTTCGCTAGTATGACTGAGGGTTAAGAAACTCTGGCCAAAGAGATTCCTGTGGTACAGGAATTTGAAGACCTATTCCCTGATGAGTTACCTGGGCTGTCGCCCAAGCGAGAGTTGGAATTTGGAATAGAATTTGTGCTAGGATCAGCACCAATATTCAAAGCGCCATATAGGATGGCGCCGACTGAACTTAAGGAGTTAAAACAGCAATTGCAGGAGTTGTTAGATAAGGGTTTCATTTGGCCAAGTGTGTCGCCATGGAGTGCACTGGTCCTGTTTGTAAGAAAGAAGGACGTGACCCTGAGGTTATGCGTGAATTATCGGGAACTGAACAAAATTACCACTAAGAATAAATATCCTTTACCAAGGATTGACAACCTCCTTGATCAGTTACAAGGAGCTTGTGTATTCACTAAGATCGACCTTAGATCTGAATACCATCAGTTTCGAATCAGAAGGGATGATATAGCAAAGACTGCTTTTCGAACTAGATATGGGCACTATGAGTTTGTAATGATGCCTTTTGGGTTAACTAATACGCCAGCAGTATTTATGAACTTGATGAATCAAGTTTTTTAATCCTACTTAGACAAGTTTGTGATAGTCTTTATTGATGACATCATTGTTTATTCGAAGAGCTATGAGGAATATGATGAGCATTTAAGGACCACACTCCTGATCCTTAGAGAACACCAGATGTTCACCAAACTGAATAAGTGTAAATTTTGAATAGAGGAAGTGGGATTCCTTGGACACGTCATTTCCAAAGAAAGGATTTTCGTTGACCCTAAGAAGGTGGAGGCAGTGGTGAAATGGAACCGGCCAACCTCTGTGACCGAAGTACGGAGCTTCTTAGGCTTGGCCGGATATTACAGATGGTTTGTGAAAAACTTCTCCCAAATCACCTTACCACTCACACAACTAACAAAGAAAGAGGCTAAGTTTGAGTGGACCAATGATCGTGAAGGGAGCTTTGAGGCACTTAAAGACCTGCTAACTTCTGCACCGGTCCTGACCATTCCAAATGAATCAGGAGGATTGATTGTCTAATGTGATGCCTTAAAGATCGGATTGGGCTGTGTGTTAATGCAACACAAAAAGGTAGTTTCCTATGGGTCACGACAGTTGAAGGATCATGAAAGAAATTACCCAACTCACGATCTGGAATTAGCTGCTGTAGTGTTTGCACTAAAAATCTGGATACATTACCTATATGGTGAGAAATTCTTGGTCTATTCCGATCATAAAAGTTTAAAGTATTTATTCTCTCAAAAGGAACTGAACATGAGGCAGTGAATGTGGATTGAATTTCTGAAGGATTATGACTGTGAAATCCGGTATGAGCCAGGTAAGGCCAATCTAGTCTCCGATGCACTAAGTCGGCAACCGAGTATTTTGGCAAGGATGCAAGTCAAGCAAATGGAGATGCTGGACTATCTAATGTACTATGACACCCAACGATATATTCAAGGAAAGCGAATGATCTTATCATACCTTCAAGTCCAGCCAGAGGTGATAGATGAGGTTAAGGGAGGTCAGGCGAATGATTCTTTCCTTGTGAATATCATGAGTGATCTGGACAAAGATTCTCGACGTGATTTTCATGTTAAGCTGGACGAAGCATTAAGATTTAGGGATCGATTATGTGTGCCGGACAACAAAGAATTGAAAGAGAAAGTTTTGAAGGAAGCCCATAGATCCGGGTATACAATCCACCAGGGAATCAATAAGATGTACTAGGACCTAAAGAAAATGTTCTGGTGGAGGAATATGAAGAGGGATATTGCAGCTTACGTGAAAAAATGTCTTGTATGCCAACAAGTAAAGGCCGAAAGAAAGAAGCCGTCTAGGTTATTATAACCAATGCCGCTTTAAGGGTGGAAATGGGAAGATATTGGCAAGGACTTTGTGACCGGCCTGCCAAGGACACAAAGAAAACATGATGCTGTTTGCATTATTGTTGACCGGCTGACAAAGTGAGCCCATTTTCTGGCAATCCAGACGACTTACTCCCGTGATAAACTGGCCCAGCTGTATGTAAACGAGGTTATCAGGCTTCATGGTGTGCCTACCTTTATTGTATCAGATAGAGACCCTCGCATTGTTTCAAGGTTCTAGAAGAGTCTACATAAAGAATTGGGAACAGAATTAAAATTTAGTACCGTTTATCATCCGCAAACTGACGGCCAGTCAGAATCGACGATTCAGATCCTCAAGGATATGTTAAGGGCCTCGGTATTAGAGATGAAAGGGACTTGGGATAATTTCTTAGCTTCGGCAGAATTTGCATATAATAACAGTTATCAGGCCAACATAGGCATGGCTCCTTTTAAGGCCTTGTATGGAAGGAAATGTAGATCACTGATTCACTGGAAGGAGCCTAGAGATAAAAGGATTTTGGGTCCAAAAATTGTTAAAGAGACAGTGAAAAAGATAAAGTTAGTGCATAAGAATCTAAGAGTAGCCTGGAGCAGACAAAAGAGCAATGCAAACCGGTGGAGATTTGCATTAGAATTTGAAGATGACGATTTTGTATTCCTAAAGGTGTCGCCATCTAAGGGGACGTATAGATTTGGGGTAAAAAGAAAGCTGAAACCACGATTTATTGGCCCTTTTGAGATTTTAGAAAGGATCGGAGAAGTGGCCTATAAATTTGCACTCCCACCAAGCTTGGCAGAGGTACATGACGTGTTTCATGTATCAATGCTTAGGAAGTATGTCCATGATCCTACTCATGTAATTGAATTCGAGCCTTTGGCAATTGACAAGAATTTATCTTACATAGAAGAACCAGTACAGATTTTAGATCGAAGGGAACAAAGGCTACGCACAAAATCAATATCTTTAATAAAGGTACTCTGGAAAACTCACTCACTTGAAGAAGCAACTTGGGAATGAGAGGAAGAGATTCGAAACAAGTATCCCTATCTATTTTCTAGAGGTTAGTAACTTCATTTAAAATTTCGAGGGCAAAATTCCCGTAAGTCGGGGAGATTGTAAGGGCTAAGATCCTAGAATATAGAAAATCCCTGACATGAAGTTAAAATTACCTAGGAAGACGAGTTAAGGATAGTAATCCAGTCAACAATTGTTGACCGGAAGACGTAAAGAAGGAGTAATTCGGTCAACGAGTGTTGACTGGAAGGCATGATGAAGAAGTAATCCAATCAACGTAAAATGTTAACCAGAAAACGTCAATGGAAGGAAGGACGGGAAAGAGGAAAGTAATCTGGTCAACGCCAATTAGTTGATCAGAATGTATTTAAATGAGAAACATAAAATCGGTCAAGGTCAGTTGACTAGAAATTAATAAGGAAACTCTTTGGAAATGTAGAACCATAAAATTAAACTCTTTGGAAATGCAGAACCATAAATAACCTAGAAATTAATAAGAAAACTCTTTGGAAATGTAGAACCATAAATAACCTAGAAATTTAATAAGGAAACTCTTTTGAAATGTAAAGCCATAAATAACATACTCCGAAACATTCTCCCCAGTGTGGCCAAACCCTAACTACGGTCGCCAGACCCAATGCCTATAAATAAGAACTAGAGGGTGTGAGAAAAAGGCATGCAATGGAGTTTTTTAGTAAAGGGAGACCAAAAGTTCAAGGCAAAGTAAAAGAAATCCAGGCAAGAGTACTCACCCTGTTTTAAGTTCATGATTATGCATGTTTTCAATGCTAGTATATTTGATATTTTTATGAACTTATATTTCAGTATGTATGATGTTTGTTCTACTCCTTTGATTTAAGGAAGAATCATTCTTAATCGCATTTTAGAAAAAGAAACCCTGATATTCATGATGATTGGTTTTGTTCTGCTTGACATATGATTATTTGTCGATTTATATGAACTTTGATAATTGCATGTTTAAAGAAAATACTTCCAACCCTTGAGAAAAGAGTTCCGGCTTTTAAAAAAAGAACTCCGGCCTTTTAAGAAAGGAACTCCGCCATCTTGAGAAAAGAGCTCCAGGTTTTGAGAAAAGAACTCTAGCATTTTGAGAAAAAGAACTCCGTCTTCCTGAGAAAAGAACTCCAACATTTTGGGAAAAAGAACTCCGCATTTTTTAGAAAAGAGCTCTGATTTTTTAGAAAAGAACTCCAGCCTTTTTAGAAAAAGAACTCCGGCCTTTTTAGAAGAAGAACTCCGCCATTGCTAGAAAAGCACTCCGATTTTTAAGAAAAAGATTTCCTACTTTGACGAAAAGAAAGACCTCTGACTTTTGATCAAAGAATCTTTGACTTTAAGATGATTAAAAGGCTATACGAACTTTAATTGTTGAAGTTAAAGAACAATGACTATAAGAATAAGGAAAACGTATGTAATCCGGACAGCAAGTGGAACTCTACCACTTTCGACTTTCGAACAATGACAGATGGCCATCAAAAGACATGAACTAAGAACTGAGTTTCCATTAAATCTGCTGTTAAAGATGGATGAAGGATATTGGAGTGACACTCGAGGACTGCCTCCTGGGCCACGGGGGGAGACTTTTGGTGGCATAAGACTTTTTGGACTATAGCCCTGTATGCCGGGTTAAAGGCATTACCTCCCGCCTCGGGGAGCATAATGAGAGGATACGTCTTTAGGTTGTCGGGTAACACATAACCCTTCCTCGATGTTGTCCGCTCCCGTCCGGTCCCTAAAGATGATAAGAATTTCGAATGATTTTTATGAATCTTCTGAAGACAAAATAATAAGAATAAGAACAAGGAAATTCTAAACTAAAGAACAAATTATATGGTGATTTTATATGTTAAAGTTATGATATAAATCCTTACTTTGATATGATTATATGTATGTTTATGTTTTCTGCATGTGAGTATCTTGTTGGACTTTGTAGCTCACTCTTGCCAATTTTCAGATGATGAGAGGCTTATGGAGGACGAAATTTAGTAGAACAATATGAATTAGCTAGACGACATAGCTTGCCGGAGTTGATCAATGAAGAACTTAATTTATTTCTTTTGATGTTTTGAGAAGGACTTGTAGAAAAGTTATGCTATATAAGAATTTATGGATGTTAGCATGTTTCCGTGATTACTTTCTTGATAAATAAAATCCATATTTCTAGTAGCATCTTAGGTCATATCAAGGCATTCATGTCCGACTAACCTTAATATTGGCCGGCCAAGTATGAAATTAAAACCGGAAGGCTAGCTCATGTAGTTCGGCCTCAAGCAATCCTGTGTATAAAAGAAAGGTTTATTCATATAAAAGAAAAGAAATTTGATGTCCACCTAGTTATTATCTATTATCTATTTTAATGAAAGAATTTAGGCTTGATGGCGGCTTTATGAGGTGGAATAAGGCCGGTCTGTCACATGGATAGTTTGATGGCATAATTAGGGATTGCCTATATTTTGTGGTCGGATAGAAAAGAAGTCTGGTGCTTGGGATCGAGACTTCGCGGTGACAGCACAAATATAGAGATGTTGTCTACCGTGGTGGAAGGCAAGATTCTTGAATCTTGTTGTTTCAGTATACGTATTGTTTTGGGATTCTGAGTTTATATTTCGCATGAGTTTCATAAGTTTTTTTGTTATTCAAAGATCTTGGACTTTATACAAGTTGCATCGAGGTCTGTGACATTTTATTGAGTCTATGAAAATAATTTGTTAGATTGATTTGACCATAGTTGTGTGGCCAAACCTTGATATGATATTTGAGGATGTTTATTAAAGGAGAGGGTTTGGCTAATTTTTCTGTTAATTAGTAATTCGAGACTGTGTTGGAATCAACTCTAATATTTGAGGATTATGGACTACTTTAGGACTTTTGGGGTAGGTAAGATGACGGATGAAGGTTATATGTGGATGATTAAAACTTGATTGCCGGGGGATAAATCGTCTGATAAGCCAGCATTAGGGAAATGAATAGGTGGTTCGTTTGATCTATTACAAAGGCTTGAAATTTTCTAAGGATGATTTGTATCCGTATTGCTGTCAATTGTGAAAAAGTGATAATTTATGTCTATGGTAGTTTTCAAAATTAAGGTATAGCCATTACAAGTTTCGATAATGCCATTTGGGCTTAGCCGGTTCGATGGAATTTTTGTGAATTCTATAGATTGGATATCTGGTTATATTTAGGTCAATTTTGTAATGACCTCATTGATAAATTTTTAGAAGCATAGGGAGTGTTAACTTTGTTTAAGGATAGTACCATGGATTTGGAAGGAAATTAGTCGTGTAGCCAATCAGGGGAGAATGTAAGTTTGGTTATGGGAAATGTTATGTTGAGCATGTAGTTCTTTCAAGAGCATGAATGTAGCTTCGTAGAGATTTAAGTGATGGCTCCTTGGGAAGGCTTGATTGATGTCGTAGAAGCGTGCATTTCTCTTCAGTCCAGGTGAATTCGGTAGAATGTTTGTTAAGTGTTCCTCGAGGACTGTAGCGTCCGAGGGGCATGTGCAAATAGCCTTCGAGGAATTAAGGGTAAATTGTTGACTATATTGTTTGGGTTGAACCCTGATGGATCTGGTGAGTTATAGTAGAATGTAATATTTTTGGGGATGGTTAGGATTATATTATTCTTGCATCATGGTAGGTGGCTACCCTCGAATTAAGTGGGAGAGAAGCCCATTATTCGAAATTGTTTCACCATAGTTGGGGTTAGCCAATGAGGTCCTTGCTTTAAGGATTTATAGGTGTTGCTTATGGAGATAGTTATTGTCCAATGATTTTAAAGGTCTAAGGAGTTGTGTTATAAAGGAGAAATAAGTATGTGATAGCGCAGGCGGTAATTTGAGAACTGTAAAAAGTGGATCTCGGCATCCTTTGAGGAAAGTGGATATTATGACCGATAATTGATATTGAAAGTCATTAGCTTTGGTATGTCTTTGATGTTTCGCATGGGGTGCTTTACTTTTGGCTCTGGGAGGAAGAATTGTATTTAAAGATTAAGGCTATGAAATTATGAAATGAAAAGTCCTTATAGTTTTGTTTCAGGACGATTAGGATGAATCACTCATCGTGATTATGGATGATGCATTTGGATTGAATTGGTTGGCCCATCAGTATGCGAACTAGATCTTGAGGTTGCTAAGTATTTGAGTTTTGAGGTTTTGGGTGATGACTTAAAGCTATATTGAATTTTTAGGTGATTGTTACAATTATAGTTTCTAATCTAACTGTAATATGAGGATTTATGGGCTTTGCATTCGTGGTATGCATATCATGGGATTTTATTTATTTATTTATTATGGTTGTTGTATAATCTAGGTGTTCAATATGAATTGAAGGGTGTAAGTTGTAAGAAGATCTTTAATACTCAAATAAATGATTAGTCAGAATAACGGAAGTGTGTGCGGGATCACAACTTCCATAGGTCGCAGGATATGATTGAGGCTAAAAATGAATGACCACGTTTACAATGTAGGTATTTGCTGATTAGCTGATAAATTGCTCTTTCATTGTCGATTTGGATCATGTGTTTCAAGGAGAACTAGCTTCAAGATAGCCGCCTAGAGAGAGAAGCTCTCACTTCTCTCTACGTTTTCAAATTTCCTTTTGAAATTTCCCCGCGTCCTCCTGCGACGCTCCTCCTCTGGCCGGGCGGTGCCGGAGCCGGCCTCGGCCAGTCTCCTGATTGCTCCGCCCGGTTGCTTTCCGCTTTCCTTGTTGGGCATGACAACTCTCCCTGTTTTCCTTTCTCTTCTTCTCGATTCACCCTCAGATGCGTTAATCTAGGGTTCTGGTCTCCCTTGTTGACGGAGGTGTTCCTGCCTTGGTGCTTGGCGTTAGAGAGAGAAGCGAAAGTTTCTCTCTTCTTCAAATTTCATTTTGAAATTTGAACTCATTTTCTTTGTTCAAAAAGGATGTTTCCTTTTCGGTTTTTCAGGTTGGGATGAAGACTCTGGCTTCGCTATGGGTTTTTGTTTGGGTCTTTTGCCTTCGATGATGTTGGGCTTCCTTGCTCTGTCTGTTGAGGCTGTGAATCCCTATTCCAGGGTTCCTTGTGAAAGTTTTGGCTTTCGTTGCTGGCTAATTTTGGCCAGTCTTGCCTTCCTGGATCTGGTTTTTGGGATCCGATTTCTCGAAGGATTTGTCGCAGTCGAAGGTATGTTCTGTTGGCTCTGAAGGTCTGCTTCCAGTGTGTTTCCTCCTGTTGTACGGGTTGGGGGATGCCGTGCTGATCGGGCTTGGATCTACTGGACGTGGTTCTGAAGAGCTGGATGAGGACTGCTTGGTTGTAATAGATCCTTTGAATCCTCTGCTTGTCGCTTTTTTGGCGATCATGTTTGGTGATTTTCCTGGGAATCTTCTCCATGGCTGTTGAGGTCGAGAGCCTTGTCTCTGTTTTTCCTTTCAGAAGAAATGGCTATGGAGATGTAGCTCCTGTTCGAAGCTATTTCTTTTGTGTTGCTCGATGGATTCGTCGCTGACATTGTTCTGTGCCCGGGTCTGTAGGCTCTCTGCTTGTGATTTCATTCCTGTTGGAAGGGTTGGGGGAGCCCGTTTTGATCTGGACTTGGATTTATAGGCTGGGGTGCTGAAGAGCTGGGAGTGGCATTGTTTGGTCGATGGTGATCCCTCTGATGCGGTAGATTGCTTCCTCTGGTTCCAGAAGTGGAACCTTGCGTTTTGAGGCCAATTTGCTGGCCGATTTGGGACGGAGACCAATTTGGCTTTGAGCCCGGTTTGGATTTGTTGAGCAATCCGATTGTGAACTGAGGCCGAGTAGGAATGCTGTCTTGGCATATCAATTGCCAATTTGGAACTCAGGTTGCTGATTGGGCATGAGGCCGGTTTGGCTTCGAGGCTAGTTTGTCGTTGCTGACATGGGATGTCAAATGCTGTGTAGTCTTGCAATTCAGTTGCCGGTTTCGACTTCCGGCCGGTTAACTCTTCTTTGGTCGATTTCAATGCCGTATTCAATGCCGATTTATTCTGCCGAATTTTTTTTGAGGCCGATTTCAATTGCCGATCTCTTTGCAGGTCTTACGTTACTGACCATTTACCGAGTTGGATTTGAGGATGCCGATTTGGTAATGAGGTTGATGTGGCTTTGTGGCCGGTTTGCCTCTGCTATTATGGCAAGCCAAATGCTAATTTGGGCTTGAGGCTGGTTTGGCCTTGCTGAGCTAGAAAAGTAGGCTTCAAGAACATTTGATGTTGCTGGGCTGTTGGAGTTACGGTACTGTTGCTCATGGCTGCTTTTTGGCTGCTCTAGACAACTAATTGGCTGCTGCGTTGGCTGTTACTTCGGCCGGAGTGGTGAGTGGTTTTTTTACTGTATCGGTGGAGCGCCGTTACATCCTCGTTGAAGAATTATTATTCTAAAATGGACAGACTTCATGTTTGGCCTTTTTTGTTGAGTGTATTCCCCCTAGGGGCTTTACTCTTGTTTCATCATTTTGATGTCTTTTGTTGTACTCAGTGGCTCGGGGTATGCCCTAGCTATTATGTTTTACCTCCTTGTTAAAATACTTGGAGATAAAGTATTGATTTTGTAAATTTTTTCTCTCATTAATCCAAAATTCTTACTTACTAAAAAAAAAAGTGTTTCAGGGAAATGTCGGTTTGTTGACATACCAACGAAATATAAGAATATAATGTATTTTGACTTTGAGGTTTGACTGTGATTTGAGATTTATGTCAAAATCTTAGTCAAATCCAATTTCTAGTAGGAATTTGATTAGAGAATTTGGGCATTAAGTTAAAGAGATATGTTGGTGAATTACAATTGGATGATTTGCAGCTAGATAATTAATCAGAGTTGCGCAGCATAAACGTAGTGAACCCATATATTTTAAGGTTCAATTTGAAAATCAAAATGAATGATCATTTGTGAGGTCTAATTAACTTAGAATAATTTGAAATAAGAATTATTAGCCCGCTTGGGGTTTTGAGCTAAGCTAGAGAGGCAGTTAATAAATCTGGATTGCTTTTGAACATGGTAGATTTAGATTTAGATAGAACATATCGGGCAATAAGGATCAGAGTAATTCAAATGCTTAAAGATCTCTGGGATAATCATTTAATCGAGGAAGTGACTCGGGACTGCTAGGAAAAATTTAGAGAGAATACCTCCGATTATGGAATTTCTAGGATCGTTAAATTTCGAGGACAAAATTTTGTAAGTGGGGGAGAACTATAAAGTACCAGTTCCTAAAATATAATAATTCTAGTAATCAAGTTAATATAATTAAGTTTATGGGGAATAGATTAAGGGAAAATGGAGATTTGATCATAGTTGAGGAAAGTGAGAGTCGTGCTCGCCGCAGGCTTGAGCTCAGCTGTGAGGTCTGAGTTTCCAAACCATTGTAAATTCTAGTAATTAACTTGATATAATTAAGTTTGGAATAAGTGAAATTGAGAAACTTGGGAAATTAGTCTTAGTGCAGCAAACAGTAGAGTTGGGCTCGCTGCAGGGTCGAGCCAAGCAGAGGGCGCCAAAAACAGATTGCTCCAGAAAAGTTCGCACTCGCTGCTCGCTTGAGCGCAAAAGGAGGAGCAAAAATCAGATTGGTCTAGGCTCGATGTTGGCTCGAGCCACCCAGAGGGCGCCATTTCCCGATAACTTGGGCTCGATAGGCACTCAAATGTGGGTGTGATTTTGTTCCACCAACCCTCATTTCGTTTATAAAAAGGGGCAAGGGGGAAGGGTTTTGGAGAGCTTGAAGCAGAGGCACGAAGGAGGAAGAGAGGAGAAGAGAAGGGAAAGGGTTTCTCTATCGATTTCAGCCTAATCAGTGTAACAAAATCAGTAAATTAGGCCGAGGCAAGTGTACCTCTAAGCTTTATTTTCATTAATAGGGCCTTTTTACATCTCCACTTCGGTATTTATACTCTAAAATTCTCTCTCTTTAAGATTTACTTCGAATAATACATATTTCTCATGATTTAATGGATAGATTTTATATTTATGCATAAATATAAAGATGTATGGCCTCACTTTTGTCATTTGGCTTGCGTTTTGGGTTCATTTTGCATCCAGAAACTTTGCCCTAAATCCTAATTAAAAAATGGAGTATAGAGTATTTATAAACCTTAAGTTTTGAGGTAAATTATTTTTTTGGTGCAATGTTTAAGCTTATTTAGGCAATTTTATCCGAAATTTTTGTAAAAGTTAAGAAACCTAAAATTTATTAAGAACTTTGAACATACTTCCCTCTGGATGAAATTAAGGAGGGACAATTTGTTAAAAACTTTTGAACATCCTACCCTCGAGATATAAATAAGGAGGAATTATTCGTTAAAAACTTCCAAAAACATCCATGTTTTCGATGATTAGGAGCTCCAAAACTATATAGAGGCTTCGACCCGTATTTCCATAGCATGCCTTGAGAATGACCCTGTCCACGGCGTGATGTGTGGTCCTCCTTCTGCGGGGCATTACTATGGAAAACAACAATTAGGCCTAATTGAACATCCTACCCTCGGGATGTAAATAAGAAGGACAAGAACTTTGATTAAGAATATTGGATCTTCGGATCATTTGAATAAGAATATTAGATCTTCGGATCATTTGAATGAGAATATCAAATTTTCGGATTACTTGAATAAGAACATTGAATAAAAACTCTGGATAATAACTTTCGATAAGAACATTGAATGAGAAGCTTTGAATAAGAACTTTCGAACATCCAGTCCTCACGATGTAAAAGAGGAGGGATTTGTATTTTGAGATAATTGAGAAACATCCAGCCCTCATAATGTAAAAGATGAGGGATTTGTATTTTGAGATAATTGGAACATCTAGCTGTGACAGACCGGCTTTATTCCACCGCATAAAGCCGCCGTCAAGCCCAAATCCTTACGTTTATAATAAAAATAGATAAAAACTAGAGGGACCTAAAAATTTTTCTTTTCTTTCATGTGAATAAACCTTTCTTTTATACACAGGGTTGCTTGAGGCCGAACACATGAGCTGGCCTTCCGGTTTTAATTTCAAACTTGGTCGGGCAATATTAAGGCTTGTCGAACATGAAAACCGTAATATGACATGAGATGCTACTAGAATTATCAATTTCATTCATCCAAAGAACAATTACGAAAACATGCTAACATCCATAGATTCTTATAAAGTGGAACTGTTCTACAAGTCGTTTCCAAACATAAAAAGGAATACATTAATTTCTTCACTAGCCAGCTCCGGCCAGTTATGCCGTCTAGCTACTTCATAAGCTTCTTCTCAACTTCGTCCTCCATAAGCCTCTCGTCATCTGAAAATGGCAAGAGTGAGCTAAAAAGCCCAATAAGATACTCATATGCAGAAAATAAAAACAAACATATAATCAGATCAAAGTAAGGATTTGTATTAAAACTTTAACATATAAAATCACCATATAATTTCTTCTTTAGTTCAGAATTTTCATATTCTTATTCTTATTATCTTATCTTCAGAAGATTCATAAAAACCATTGGAGATGCTTATCATCTTTAGAGACCGAACGGGAGCGGACAACATCGAGGACGGGTTGTGTGTAACCCCATAACCTAAGGCCGTACCCTCTCATTATGCTCCCCGAGGCGGGAGGTAATGCCTTTAACCCGGCATATAGTAACGGCCCAGATTTTAAAACATAAGAAAATTCTAGTTATTGAGTCAATATAATCCGGTCAACGTAAAAGATTAACCGGAAGGCGTAATTCGGTCAACGTAAAATGTTGACTAGAAGGCGTGATCCGCTCAACATAAAATGCTGACCGGAATCCGGTCAACGAAAAAGGTTGACCGGAAGACGTGAATGGAAGGAAGGATGAAGTGGCTTAAGTATTGGAGGACAGAGTAGTTTATGGGAAAGCCGAATGTTAAAATCCGGTCAACAGGTGTTGACCAGAAGTCGTGTGAAGAAATTGAATGTGTTTACATGAGAAAGCTAAATTCTATTACGTTCAGTGAACTAGGAGTTTACGAACTTCTTGGAAATATAAAACCATTAATGACCTAATTAATAAGGGAGCTTTTAGGAAATGTAAAAGCCATAAATAAGAAACATTCCCCTTGGAATTGCCAATCATTAATGATGAAACATTCCCCTTAGATTTGCCAAATGATGAAACATTCCCCTTGGATTTGCCAATCGTTAATGATGAAACATTCCCTCTGTAGTGCCAATCATTAATGATAGTCATCAGACTTAAGACCTATAATAAGAATTAGAAGAATGAGAAAGTGGCACGTAACAGAGTTTCTAGTAAATGAAGTTCAAAAGATCAAGGCAAAGTAGAAGAAACCCAGATAAGAGTAAAGATCAAGATAAAGTAGAAGAAACCCAAGCAAGAGTAAAGATCAAGGCAAAGTAGAAGAAAACCAGGCAAGAAACTCACCCCTGTTTTTAAAGTTCATGTTTATGCATGTTTGCTACGTAAGTATATGATATTCTTATGAAATTATGTATGTATGACGTTTGTTTTGCTTTTGTGATTTATCGTTATTAATCGCATGTTTAAAAGAAACTCCGGTATTCATGGTGTTAGATTTTATTAATCTATACGAACTCTAATAATTAATGACTTCTAACTTTTAAGAAGAAGAGCTTCGGACTTTGAAGAACTCTGACTTTTAGAACTATGGACTTAAATGGAAACGAACTCCGATTTTTAGAACTCCAAATTTAAAGGAACTTCGGCTATTTGAGCTTCAATTTTTAATGGAATTAGAACTCCTGTTTCTGAATTACGGCTTTCGTTTAAAAAGGTCTCCGGCTTTTATGAATAAGGAACTTCGGCCTTTAAGAGTAAAGTACTCCGGCTTTTAAGAACTTTGGATTTTAGAAAAGAACTCCAGCCTTTGAAAAGAACTTCAGTTTTTGGAACTCTAGCTTTTTAAGAAAAGAACTCCGGCTTTGACAAAGAACTTCAGCTTTTGGAACTCTGGCTTTTTAAGAAAAGAACTGCGGCTTTGACAAAAGAACTTCGGCTTTTGGAATTCCGGCCTTCTATTTGAAAAAGAACTCCGGCCTATTTATATGAACACGGAAAATGCATGTAATCCGGACAGCAAGTGGAACTCTATGACTTTCCACTTTCGAACTATGATGGATGGCCATTAAAGGATAAGAACTATCAACCGAGTCTCCATTAAACTTAAGGGTGGGTCGAATTGTTGGGCCGTTTTTCTACTTAAGGGCCGATTCCAATTACTCACAGGAGCCAATTTCGCTTGCTGGAAAAGGGGCAAGGCATTTGTAAATTTTGGATCTCACAATTCTCCCCCACTTAAAAAAATTTCGTCCTCGAAATTTGATGATCCTCATGGTCCTATAATCACACATATTCTTTCATCCAGAAGTTATTCCCTCAACCAAGGTTTACTCTGGGGACCTTAAGCATTAAATCATCCTAATTCTTTTCACGAAATAAATTCTTAGCCCCTCATGACGACTCAATCCAGATACGTAATGATTTTCTTGACCATTGATATAAGAAAGACCTTATAACGATCCTCAAAATTTCAAAGACGACCTACCAAAATGCTGGTCATTTCCCCAATTTAATTTGATACCTCAAATGGATCCAATGAACTTCTACTTAGTTCATTTCATGCTTTAAAAGAATTCGACCGCGGGACCTTATCCTTACTCTTAAATTCCTGAGCCATGGGTTCATGCTGGGCTATCCTGATTTAAACTGTTCTAGGATTGTCATTTTATGAAGACAACTCTAAAATCCTTGATTTAGATTGATTCTAAAATATCCATTCCTCATAAATATCTCTCACAAATCCTTAATTCATAACATGAGAAGAAGCCCTAATCTACGATCGTCTTTGTGAGTTTGGTTAAGTCTTAAACCATTGCTCAATACTTAATAGTCTCAAAATCTCAATGTCCATGTACCAAAGGAAACAACTTTTCCCAAACCCTCAAACTGTG
>JAODPA010128367.1:0-17168 GCA_025585075.1 Nepenthes mirabilis | reverse complement strand
GCCGTTAGTTTTGTTCCCTCTGTTTATAACTAAATTCTCAGTACGTCGAAGGCTCCCTCGATCAAAAATTTCTCGAAAGAAATAGGGAACTCAGACGGCTGTTCGGTAACCTCTCTCTCTCTCTGTATTCTTCTTTCCGAATTGAATTGACCCTTTTTTTTTTGTTCTATTAAATAATTACTACTTCGATCAATTGTTTTGATGATTGATGGCGATGATACTTTCTTGCTTAAACTTCATCTTTTTATTGCGACTTTTGAATTCCTCTTTGTTTCATTCATATGAATGTATGCCAGATTTAAATACTTGCTCGATGGTGGTTCAGAGCTGATTCTTTTCAAAAATTCCTCGTTGCTTCATTTATTAATTTTATTAGTTCCTCAGTCTCTTCTATCGGAAAGAAATGTCCATTTTCACGATTTCTTACCGGCTAAATGGAGGAGGCAGAGTATCAGTTAAATGTTAGTCCAGTTATCAAAATAATGGATCTTGTTTAGAAATGAGGCACCATTATGTCTCGTGGTTTTTATGTTTAATGGTTTGTCAGGTTTATAGAAACAGCCCATGAAATTCAATTTTCACAAGGTTATGACTATTTAGTTACGTTGACTTATTGATTTATTTCTCCATCTGAAATTTTCCCCTGTTATTTGTTCTTCCCTATTTTTTTCTAAATTCTTCCTCTTCTCCTTTCCTGTTCTTCTCTTCTCTTCCTTCTATCCCTTTCAACTTCTTTCCCAGCCTACTGTTGGGTTTTGGTTACTCCTTTTATGAGCCATACACCTATTGGAGGTATTTTTTATTTTTTTTAATATTTCGGAGCCGTTAGGTATTTTTGCGCTACGCTTATGAGAGGTCTATTTGAGAAAATTGTTTGCGAGAGATTCCACGAGAAGGCCACGAGCTGGCATCTTAAGCTCTGTGCCGGGGTAGATTTCCAATAGATATCGGTGAGAGACCTTGAGCTGGCCACTTAATTGTCAGGAGTAGGAGGATTTCTAGTGTTACACCACGAGATGGCTGCAAGCTAACGGCTAAGTGTAATATAAAAGGGTTTGGTATGATTTTAGGGTAACTAATAGGTCATTTCAACACAAAAGAGCACTGTATGAAGAGAGAAGAGAGAAAAAAGAGAAGAGGAATAAGTTCAATATCCAGTTTTAGTTCGATTCAAGTTTCATTTTTTGTCAGATGTGCATACGTTTCTCTAGTTTTATTTTCTAGGAGGTACTACCACTTGATTGTTGGGTTTTTCTATATATTCTTCTCTAGTGACTTGTTAGGTGTGTTTCTCTTGTATATAACCGGCCATTCATATAGACTATTATGAAGGAATCTTGGAGTGAGTTATATTTGTAACCAAATATTTTTATAATGGATATCTTTAAAATTTATCTCATGGTTTTTCATTTAGATGAAAAAGATTTTTTCCATTAAATATTATCGTATAACTTGTGTGTGATTAATTATATAATTATTGTTCCTTATACTTTCAAGATGTTTGGTGGCCAATAATTGAAAAACTTTGTGTGTGTGTGTTTTTATTCATTGGAAATCTCAACACCTACATTAGTTAAACATTTAGTGGTTGAATGTGAAATAATTAGTTTGTAAGTCAGGAAAGCAAAGAGTTAGAATAGTAGCCTATTAATAAGTACGGTAAAAGTTTCCTCAAGTTCCACAGAATAATATATCAATGTATTAATGACGAAAAAGGGTAATCGACTGAGTGAGTTGAGCAAAATAACTATTGTTTCATCTACCCCTTCCCTTTCAAATAAAGGAAGATAATTTCAATCACCACCTAATTTCCAACAAAAATAGCATGCTTTAAATAGTGCAAGCATGAAATTAACTTTTGAAGTATTGCGAGAACTATGAAGTATGGTAGATTGTATTGTTTTATTGTGTACCACTTCTATAAGTTTTATCAAACTGTGGATATGTCATGCATGAAATTCTTTTAACAGGGACAGCTAGTTAATTTGGTTGGTTGATGCATCGTTGAAGAAGAATGGACATGGAAAACAATGGGTCGAGTGACAGAGGTCTACTTTCTCAATTGGCTGGAGCTGCCTCAGCATTGTATCGTCCACAAGGCCAATACGGATATCCACCACCATCACCTTATGGATACCCCCAAGGATACCTGCCAGCAGCACCATATCCATCATATATTCCCCCAGCTGGATATTCACCTCCTTTTTCCGTTGCTGCCTATCCTACTGTACCTCCCATTGCTGGATACTCCCCTGATGCTTATCCTTTTGCTGCTGGATACCCCCCTGCTTCCTATACTTCTGTGCCTCCCCCTGCTGGATATCCCCCAGCTGGTTATCGTCCTTCAGGTTTTTCCTTCACCTCCTCTCAGAAAACAAATGCTCTATACAGTCACACACACACACATCTTTAGTGTTACAATTTATTACTTGCCATGTATTGATTTCTGTCTGGGTCTCATGGCTATCTACCCTCAACAATAATGCTGATGACAATTATCTATGGCTATTCATAGCATTTTGTTCCGTTTCGGTATTATAGTTGATGCAATTACATGTGAGTCTCATGTGACCCATTGTCAGTGTACTATATAATTGTAGTATGTACACCACATACAGCAAGGCTTACCTTTTTTCTCCTTGAAAAGTGCTGAAGGTAATCATCGTTGTAATACTATCACTTCTGGGTCTCATCTGGCTCTCTCCAGATTCCACAATAAAATGATAGACATGCCATTTTCACTATCCACCCGGTAGAATAGTATAATTATATATGTGATTATGGTATTATCCCCCCAAAGCAATCCTGTGAGCAATAATCGCTCTAGTAGCTGCTCAGAACCACAACTACATAGCAAATTGTAACTTTAGTCATTAAATGGGTGTTGCTAGATTGCTTTTTTTTTTTTTTTATACTGTCAGTTGGCTTTTGATCTTAAGATTACTTTCTCGTCTAAACCAACCCCAAAAAATCATGACTTGACATGTATAGCTAGTTGCAACTTTATTCTTTTTTATCCAAACAATATTTTTGGTCTGGTTGTAGTTTAAGAGCTTTAGTTTATCAAATCCAAACCAATTACACACAAACATATGTATGTGTATATATATGTGTGTGTAAATATATATCCCTTCACTTGGGCATTACAAAAATAAATAATTATATCATGATTGATTTTTTTTTTTTTCGAGATTTTGATGGATTGGGCCCAGTATTTGATTCACTTCAAAGTCAATGGTATTACAATTGTATCACTTAAGTTGTTTATGATTTGAACCAATAAAATTATCATTGTATAGAAGAGTTTGCTACTTTTTTTCTTGAACTCATAATATATTTTCTTGCTTGTACTTGAGAGAATTATAATTAAGAATTTATCACATGTTAATGCAAATCTACGAGATGACTTGGTCCAGTCATGCTACTATGAAAAGTAATGATTTTTTTTAATCAATGTTCTAGTAAGCTAATATTTGCTATTTAAGAATATCTCAAGAAAAGTTAATGATCAAAGGAACCCAATTTTACAACCATTATTTATTATATATTTTCACTACATTTATTATTTATTTGAAACAAAAGGTTGAGATTTCATTATTTTGGTATTATTGTTGCACAATTTGATGTTTGTATTTACTACCTTAAATTAAATAAATGATTTTAAGCTAATGAATTTAACATGCAATCCATAACATATTCCAACACGAAGCAAGTTGCACATGAGTGGCTTAGGTAGTTTCTTTCTGCTTGATGGTTTATTTTGCCTAGGTATTAGTCCTTTCAAACTATCATGGGCTGTTTGTTTATGGGTGACCCTTTGAACCATATAAAATCGATCCATTTTGGTCTTAATATGTTAAATTTTGGATAGGGTATGGAGGTAGTAATAATCTTGGAGCATTATTAGCGGGAGGTGCTGCAGCTGCTGCAGCTCTTTATGGTGCCCAACATCTCTCACATGGTCATCATCACCTTGGCCATGGCTTTTTCGGCCATCATCACCATGGGATGTGCAAGCACGGTATGTTTGGAAGTCATTGTTGACGTATGTATCTTATGTATAATTTCTTCAGAACTCCATAGTTGGACATTAGTTTATTGTACAACCTCCGCTAAACAATGAATTAGTGTGTGCATTCCCTTTTTCCTTTATAATCACACTTTCCCTTGTTACCCGTTTTTTTTTTTTTTTTTTTAATTTCATTTTCATGTGTTTAAGTACTTTCTATACTTATTTTTCTCCTCTCTTTTAGTGAATTTTAATTGTTTGGTTGTTTGTTATGTGTATTTAGTTTTATCCAATTTCATGAGTTAGAAGTTGTAAGAGACAAGGTACCCACGGGTGTGTGCTCATAATCTGTGGTTTCTTCTTGGTAAACTTTGTTTATATAGGCTATCTCTTGGATGCTATATATGCTTCTCTTCTTTCTTGTACACTATTCCTAGTATAATAATTGCACGTAGGTATAAAGTAGAAATCGAAAGCAAGGGAGTGGATTCGTAGCCCCTTCCAGCTTTTTGTCTTTGACCCAGGACCTATAGCTTTAATTAGCTAGACGATGACTACTGTCAAATTAATTAATTTTTTGGATACTTAATGCGTAGCTAAACTAAGGTTTTGACCTGGAATATAAATTACCCAATGAGGGGCTTGATCCGAATAAATCATTCCTATGTCCTATGCACCACAAATAATATGGGTAAAGGGGCTCGAATTATGCAACAGAGAAAATTCTTTTGATACTTAAGTCTCTACGAGCTTGAGCTGATAAAAGAATGACAAAGGGTTGTTTACTGCTGCTTTAGACATTAAGAAGGGGTTGAGATGATGAAGGAAGCTTGGTTAGAAAATGGTGCCGGAAGGTAATTGTTCCTTTCAAATGGAGAATAACGTGGATCCTGTGCGATATTTGTGATAGTATCTGCAAGATTCTAGTATTGTATTGGGGACTCAAGTCCAGTGTGTTTCTAAAAAAATATACTTTTTTTCTCCCTAGAGTCGAATCCCTCAAATGAGGGTAAAGGCTCGCATTGACAGGCAAGGGTCAGATATGGCCATTTTTTACATAGGAGATTCCTGGTTGGTCCCAACCTTGGATGAGGTGGCAAGTACCGATGTTAGTGGTCTCTCTTTAGCACTGTAGGCGTAGCCCATTAGTGTTCACCGCTTGGTTCATCCTTCCGACAGTAGCTATCGTCCAGCGTGTCAATTGGTGACCCACATTGGTCTTTGACATGGTAGTGCCAACCGAAAGGCAGTTGAATGGAAGAGAATCGTGCTCAGGCCAGTTGCTCACTTTCGTTCCAAACACACGGTATAGATATCATCTCAAAGGGGCGGCCCGGTATCATTCACCTACTTTGAATATGAAGCACATACGGTCCCAACACGTCCTCAACTTCAAGAACTTGGGTCAAGTTCACAAAGTTATGACATTGGGTGGTTCCTTGGCCTTTGTAATAATCATGCGCTATATGCTGTCACACCAACGTTTAAGGTTTTAGTAGGCGAACATACATCTTTGCCAGACCTCTTATGTTGCGGTATGTGGCTTCAATTTTTCCAAGGGTGATATTCAGCAACATGTGTCGTCAATCTAGAAGCGGGACAACCTTCCGCTTTACGTGTCAGTTTTAGCTCATGTGCTTATAAGTCAACCCCATCATTGTTAAAAGCATAAGGCACGTTATGGCATAAAAGGTCCCCAGTGTCTAGACACAAGCCATAGGTGCAAGCTTGATATAATTTAGACACCCATCTATGAAATATATATAATGAATGCTTTTGTTATCAATTCCAATTGTTGAAACTAGTAATAGAATAAGAAACACTAATAAATATTTATAAGTGTTGGGTCTAGTATCGGTCGTGTCCAGGGATCCCAAGGCCCAATTCAGAAGGTAGTGGTCCTGACACTCAACTCGGCCCAAAACTCGCAGTAGCTTATGTGGCAGCCCAATGCCTGCAACCAATAAGCGCATCCTTCAACTCATTAATACGGTTGCAAGCGGCAGACGCAGCACAGAAAGGGAGAGCCAATGGGGAAGGTCAATCTTGCTGGCTGTGGCTCGCACTGTTCCTTGCAACTGGCCAGCCAAGCCTTACGCTAGAAGCAGACCAAGCGTGGTCAGCAATGTATGACGGTCCCCTTACCGTCACAAGACGACAACTGACACCACCGATTGCCACCAACAATCAACGGTCGGTGAATCATTGTAGAAAGGATTCTCGTGCCCAAAGCTTCACTCTAAGGAGCCTATAAATCCCCTCTCATTTGATAGGAGAAGGAATGATTGATCCCCGATCTCGAACCCCCCGATTCAATTCCCAGTCTGAACCCAAATCGCTATTCTGAGCCTGGGCATTGAGACGAGCACTCTACAAGTTCTTGCTCTCAGACTTACGTCCAGTACCAACTTCTCACAGCCTTCCTTAGGCTACCAAAGTGAGCCACTTGTTGCAGTGCATTCAGGGAGCCAAGCCTCTCACACAATGCTCAGCGAGTTCGATACTCTTGCATTCATACATTCCCGCCACATACTCAGTTTATTTTCACGTACCTCTAAACATGCGTCCCTTTTTGTTCATTGTGGAAGGTTATTGACTTGAGCGTTGGAATGTTTTCGGTGGGAGAAATCCCGTCGACCTTTGACTTCTTATTTGTAGTTTATGTTGTGCAGGTTCTAAGTTAACAGTGGTAGAGATCGGACCCGCTCGTGATCCTATCTGGACGATAAGGAATTTAAATGCTTTCTAATTTGTACGACAATCAGAGACTTGGGATGTAACATTAGTGCCGTTTATGGGAACACGACAAAAAGTTTAGCGTCTTTCCTCAGCACTCACTCCCTCACACTAAGATGGTCAACACCGGGGTGCAAGCTAGCGCATCAGCAAGAGACACTGCCGCTCACGGCGACGACCCCTCAGTGGGTAGCCGTGTTGACGAGCGACCGCAGCCTAATGTTCACCGGCTGGCCGCCGAGATGGGTGACATGAGGTTGATACTTCAAGCCTTTTGCAACCGGACGGGCACCCAGTGGATGGGGACTGCTCCCCCAGCATCTTAGGCGTCATCCTCCAGACGAGGGAGGCGTCATACCAAAGCCCCCGTGGGCAGATCAGATCGGCCTGACAACGTCGAGGCCCAGGCGGCCTCCGGCAGTAGGGGCCAGACAGCTGTTGGAAGCCACCTTAGCTGGGACGAGCGGGAGGAGAGCCCAGAGTGGCGAAACCCCTGTAACTCCTACAATGAAAGGAGTTAGATAGCCGCAGGTTCGTGCAGTGCATGGTCTCCCCATGCGGAAAGCCATCGCGACCAGCACTCCTAGCAGAACTCACGGGATAACACGGAGCTCCACGACATCATCAACGCGGGGAGAAGCGAGTTCAACCTGCTGATAGGGGAAAAAGTGAAGGTGATGAGGGACCACCTGTTTAAGGAGAAGCCCGTGCGGTCTTCCGCTGACTTGCGGAGATCTCCCTTTGCCATGGATGTCCGGACCCAGCCGCTTCCCTGCAAGTTTAAAATGCCAACATTGGATGGATACAACGGGAGTAAGGATCCAATGGACCATATCAACTACTTCCGCACTCACATGTCCCTCAATGGAGTGAGCATCATCGTGATATGCTAGTGTTTCCCCATCACCCTCAAGGGGGACGCGCTGCTTTGGTTCTATAGCCTCCAGCCAAACTCTATCTGCTCCTTTGAAGAGCTCGCAGACTCCTTGAGCCAGTTCGCCTCCAATTGAAAGGAGGAGAAACAACCATGGCACATGGTCTACCTCTGTCAGAGGCCGGATGAAGGTTTGAAGCAGTTTCTCAACCGTTTCATCACTGAAGCGTGCTGAATCCCCTAGCTCTTCGACGAACTAAAGTTTAACGCCTTCGTTGCCACGCCGGCAGCGGGGGACTTTTTCAAACACTTGTCGCACCAGTGTCCTCAGTCCTTTCGGGAAGTTGAGGCTATCACCCGAGCCTATATCTCGGCAGAAGAGGCCAACAAGGAGAAGCGTCCTGAACGCGCAGACTGCCCCTGGAAGGATCTAAGCCAGCCGTCAGGAAGAAGAGAAACGGCGACAGCAACCGCTTCCAGGAACGTCGCAAGCAGCCACGGTCTTCGCCAGGATCCAGGAAGGAGTACGGACCTATGTCCATAACTCCCCTGAACGATACCCACGCAAACATCCTGATGTAGATCCAGGACGTGAAGTTCTTCAAATGGCTAAAAACACTGAAGGGCCTGAGTGGTGGAGACCAGACGAAACATTGCTAGTACCATGGCTACCTGAGACATTCTACGAAAAATTATTGGATCTTGCAACAGGAAATAGAGGAACTGATCTGCTGCGGATACCTCAAATGGTTCGTAAAGGGTTCAAGGCAGGCCCTTGCAGCCTCAGAAGGTGAGGTGAGCAAGCCTCTAAGGAATCGAACAGCCGTCGGCGTGATCAGCATGATCTCAATTGGGCTGCTCAAGAGCAATAGGAAGACGCAACTTGAGCAGGCTTCCAACAGCAAGAGAGCGAGAGTAGGGGATATAAATGATATTATTAGCTTTAGCAGCGATGATATGGCACATGTAACCTTTCCCCATTTTGATCCCATTGTTGTATCTACCATCGCTTCAGACGGTACGGTCGATTACCAGTTGAAATGAGTCTTTAATGATAATAGAAACTCTTGGAATTTGATATATTTTGATACTTTCTTTAGGCTTGGATTGAAACGAAATTGGATGAAAGCGGCCGATGGCCCTCTGTACGGCCTGGATAACGAACCTGTACAGCACAGGGAGAAATCCAGTTAGAGATCATGATGGGAACTTATTCGCGTACCACAACGCGAGAGCTAACATTCCTTGTCATCGATCTACCATTCGTCTACAACACCATATTGGGCAAACCGTTCCTCTCGTCCTTCGGGGCTGTTACTTCAATCCCTCATCTGAAGGTGAAGTTTCCAACCCCATGCAGCGTGGAAGAGGTGCTCGATGATTAGGTAATAGGGCGGACATGCTATTTGTCCCAAGTCAACCCTGTGGTGCCTGATCGTATGGACGGAGACCTCCGCAATGAAGCCACGGTGCAACAAGCCTAGTTAGTTGAAGTAACTGAAGTGGTTCTTCTGGATCCCACCGAGTCGGAGAAGTGCGTGCACATCGACGCCTCTCTCATTGCGGCCAACTGCGACCGGCTCATTAACTTCCTCTGGAGGAACTCATAAGTGTTTGCGTGGTTTCCTGTTGACATGCCCGGGATACCCACCAGAGTAATGATCCACAAGTTGGGCTTCGATCCTGATCGCAAGCTTGTTGGGCAAAAGTATAGGAACCACTTCATCGAGAAACTAGTAGCCATAAGAGAGGAAGTAAAGAGACTGTTGGACGCCGGATTTATAAGGGAGATCTAGTATCCAGATTGGTTATTCAACATCGTGCTTATAAAGAAAAGCAACAGCAAGTGGTGAATGTGTGTAGACTTTATCGACATGAACAAAGCCTGTCCTAAAGACAGCTTCCCGCTCCATTGGATTGATCAATTGGTGGATTTCACGCCCGGGCTTGTGCTCTTGAGCTTCATGGACGCCTGCTCAGGCTATAACCAGATTAAGATGGACGTTGACAATGATGAACACTCCTCCTTCATGATCGACCAGGGAACGAATTGCTATAAGGTCATGCCTTTTGACCTCAAGAATGCCGGGGCAACCTACCGGCACATTGTGAACAAGATATTTAATGCATAGATCGGAAAGAACGTGAAGGTGTACGTTGACGACATGCTTGTCAAAAGCAAAATAGCCGGCGACCACATTCATGATATGGTGGAGACCTTCTAGGTGATCTAAGTTCACAAGATGAAGCTTAACCCGGCCAAGTGCGCGTTTGGAGTAACTTTCGAAAAGTTCTTAGGCTTTATTGTGTCCCAGCGCAACATAGAAGTGAACCCAGAGAAAATCAGAGTGATCCTTGATATAAGCCCCCCGCGGATCGTGAAGGAAGTTCAGAAACTCATAGGGCAGCTGGCAGCCCTATCGCGGTTTCTAGTCAAATCCGCGGATAAGTATCTACCCTTCTTCAAGACGCTCAGAGGAATAAAAGCGTTCGGATTTCGGTGGATAGATGAGTGCGAGGAGGCATTCTGAGAGTTAAAGGCGTATCTCGTCAGTCCACCTCTCCTGGGCTCACCATCCGCGGGCGAGGGCCTATACCTCTACCTGGCCACATCAAACACGGCGCTTAGCTCAGTGTTCGTCAGAGAGGTCGAGGGCACACAACAACCAGTGTACTACATGAGTAGGGTGTTGACGGACACGGAGACCCGGTATTCGCATGCGGAAAGGATTTCTCTAACCCTCATCTATTTTGCACGAAAGTGAGGCCCTACTTTCAAGCGCACTAGATCGTTGTGCTGACAGACCAACTACTGAAGTCGATCCTCTAGAGACCGGAGACCTCTGGGCAGCTAGTCAAGTGAGCAATAGAGTTGGGCGAGTTCGACGTAGAGTTCCGACCACGACCATCGTTTAAGGGCCAAGTTCTGGCCGATTTTATCGTTGAGGCGGCGACCCTAACTCTAGACGCTACACACAGCCTAAAGAGCCCGGACGCATCACACGTTCCTGTGTAGATCCTGAATGTCAACGAATCAAAGACCCAGACAGGCAGCGGAGCTGGAGTTATGCTGAGAACTCCGAATGGGACAAAGATCAAGTACTCTGTTATGCTGACTTTCCCTGCCACCAATAACGTGGCTGAGTACAAAGCGCTTCTTGTGAGACTTCGCCTAGCAAAGGAGTGCTTTACAAAGTCGTTGGTCGTACGCAGCGACTCGGAGTTAGTGGTTAACCAGATCCAAGGAGCCTTTGAGGCGTCAAACCCTCAGCTCGCAAAATACCTGGCGAAAGTAAAGGCCCGGATTCAGGCGTTCGAAAGTATTAAGATGAAACACATCTTCAGAGCTGAAAATTAGAAAGCCGACCAGTTGGCAAGGGATGCAATTGCAGGATCTCCGGAGCAGTACGCTAGGTGCATGCAGGAAATCCTGACTGCACCAAATGTGGATGGTCCGGACTAGGAAGTGTTGCAGGTCAGCGAGGGCGACAATTAGATGACTTTATACCACAGGTATCTGATAGACAGAACCTTACTTGTAGACACCGACGGGGCCAAGCGAATCAAGAAGACAACATGTTGGTATACGATCATCGATGGTAGGCTATACCGGCAGGGGTATTCCACTACCTATCTAAAATGCCTAACTCCTGAGGAAACTGAGTATGCATTGAGTGAGGTCCACGTCAACGTATGCGGCTTGCACAACGGAGGAAAAAACCTCACATTCAATATTATACGACAAGGTCTTTTCTGGCCCACGATGAAATGAGACGCCCTGAAATTCGTGAAGAAGTGTGAAAGTTGTTAGGTTCAAGGGCCCATGGCTCATCTGTCTCACACAAAGTTGCACAGCCTTCAGTCCTTGTGGCCATTCGCACAATGGGGGGCTCGATATTCTTGGACCTATGCCCTTGGCCTCCAGATAAAGAAAGTTCCTTATTGTCAGTATTGACTACTCTACTAAGTGGGTAGAAGCAGTTCCCCTGGTGCGGATCACCGAGCAGAACGCAGCAAAATTCTTCCGCTAGAACATCATTTGCCATTTCGGAATTTTTGAGGTCATAGTAACTAACAACGGAACCCAGTTCACCGGCAAACGATTCACCAAGCACTGTGCAAGCTTGCATTTCAGACTAGCCCATATATCTGTGGCATACCCTCAGGCAAATGGGCAAGTCAAAGTTACTAACCACACACTGCTGTACGGGCTGAAGACCAAACTGGAAGATGCAGGGGGCTCCTGAGTCGACGAGTTGCCTTCCGTGCTCTGGTCATACCATACGACCCTGCGGGAACCAACGGGGGAGACACCCTTTAATTTTTGCTACGGAGTCAAAGCGATCGTCCCTGTCGAAGTGGGACTTCCCTGCTTGCGGGTCGAGTGCTTCGATCCAAGCACCAACTCCTAGAGACTCAGGGAGTGCCTAAACCTGCTTCCAAAAGTCCATGATGCGGCCTACCAACAACACGTCACACAGTACTCTAATAAGCAGGTGAAGGCACGCCCACTCGAGGTTGGAGACCTGGTCCTCTGAAGTGTAGAGGCAGCGGGAAAGGCCGCAAGTAGGAATAAGCTCTCCCCATGCCAGAAGGGCCCGTTCATTGTTTCGGCAATTTTTCGGAATGGAGCGTACAAGCTATGCACTCAGGACGGCAAGTTGGTCTCGCGGACCTAGAACACCACCAACCTCTGAAAGTATTATCAGTAGGCCAGTGCCAGGCCAAGGTAGGCATACATGCGCACCATAAGGAATGCTTGTACATGTATTGTGTTTCCATTTAATAAAATTGATTATTTTTACAATTTTGTATATTCGTTCATATGGGTGTTTGCACTCATGATATTTCGAAAAGCGAAAATGATCTAGACTGTCCCTAAGTCGGGGTGGCTTTCATCCTTCCGTAAAATAAAACCTTGGCTCTTAAAATCGTGGCTCCATGCCAAGCAGCCTAGAAGCGGCCATTTTTGAACCTCGACTCCACGTTGGGAGGCCCAAAGCAGCCCAAAAACTATGGTCCTGTACCAGGCGACCCATTTGATCAGAATATTAGGCCTAGGGGTTTTTGAAATCCTCAACATGTGGCCACTGAAACCTTAAGGGGTAAGAATGGCAAGCGTTCGGCGACCTTCTCCTGGAGAAGAGAGCACCTTCAGTTTACGATGGTCGTGGGCTAGGACCGTACACACGAGAGCGACGACGCATTGAGCAGGGCCGAGCACCAAAGACAGGGAACATGTGCAAAAAAGCCTAAGACCCGGAGTTCGGCTGTTGCGACCTGAAAAACCAACTGGCCCTTGGTGTGACTCCACCGGGCTTGCGATGACGTCCACTTCACTGGACCGAGCTTCCCATTAAACGCGCAAGATGCGATGACATCCTCTAACGAAGGACGAGTACAGCGCAATAAGGCACCTGATTGGAGACTTAGGTGACAATAGCTTCACAGCTTAGCCCTTAAAACACGAGTCACGATTCAAAAAATTACATCGTGCACTCAGGGACATCAAATGTAAGAAAAATAGCTGCCCTTCGTTTATCATGTATATACACGGATACAAGGTGTTATCGAATAACAAAAAAGGAAAAGGAGCTATACAAAAGCTGTGTTGGCCCTATGGATCTGATGGGCCAGCCTTTCCAAGGAAGTCTCTTAAGTGAGAGCTGTCACGAATCTCGATGTTCCCTGGTTTAAAGATGTCCACAGAGACACCCAGAAACGAGACGGAGGCAATCTGGCAGCACAGATGGACGCCATCCCAGAATCTGGAATTGAGTACGTGGCGCATCTCCTCTAGAGTGAACTGTAGCCTAAGTTCTGTGGAAAGGCGAGAGATGTCGTCCTCTAGAGTGGAGGTCAATCCCCTCAGATGCTCAGGTTCCTTTCTTAGGCACCTATTCTCTTCCCTCAACAGGTCGATTTCCTCCCTAAGCGTATTGATTTCAACTCTCGCGCGCTGGTCCATCTCCTACTTAGACTCTTCCCTGACACGGTGAAAGTATCTGTGTAGTTGAACAAACACTGTATCAAGGGAGTTGGGTGCCCTAGGGACTTGCAAGAGAAAGAGAGAAGTAAGAATTTCTTAGAGTTCCGGTCAGCAGAGGAATGCGCGATCCAGCACGATCATACCTAAGCAAGGGACGCATCTGTGCGATGAGGACCACCTTTTGATGCTGACAAGCTCGGGGGCTCTATATGTACGGCAATGACCTCCGCGGTGCTGGGAACGTTTGGAGCAATGGGTGATGCAGGAATGCTTGGGGGGCTTCGGCTCCTTAATCATCCCTGCCGCGATAGTCCCTAGAGCTAAGTCAACGCCAGGCAGACTGGCAACCCGTTTGGCTCCGACTTCCTCTTCGACGACAGCACTCTCCTGGGCGTACGCCTCTGAAGGCATCCTATCAAGCAATCTGGTGGGCTCTGGAGTCTCTGATGGCTCCAGCATAGGCTCCAAAGCACTAGCTTCCTCGGCATCCTCAGAATCTTGCGCGTTGATCTCCATAATCAGTGCGCCCTTAGCGGCTGCCTCTTGCGGTTCTAGATCAATGAAGGGACCAACGGCGGACTCTCCTTCGGAAGGAAGCTCCACCATGGGAACGCCATATTCAGCCAACGTTGTGGCAGGAATCAGCAAATGCTCGGCCGCTCCCTCCTGCGGCTCAGTATCCAACACTCGCTCTGGAGTGGGGCTTACGGCACATGTAGATAACCCCTCAGCAAGCTTCCGCAACCTCCGGGTGGAGGTGCCTCCGACTTCTCTCAGCCGCTTTAGCGGGGCCTCCACCTTTTCATCTGAAGAAGTCTCCAGCAGCAAGTAACTCTCCCCCACGTCTTCACCCGACGGCTCCCAGAGAACAATGGCCCCAAGCTTCTTCTTCTCTGGGCTAGCGATGGCTCAGCTAGACTCCAAACCCCACTTGGCGGTAGCAAGAGCATGGGAGGTCAAATAGTAACCTTGGGCGGAAAACATCTTCATCTCTGAATGGATGGCAACGACTACCTCCGCTGCCTCACTCACCTCCTCGGTGGCCATGTCTCCATGAAAGGACTTTGGGATCAAACCCCACTTGCGAGAGAGATCTGAATCCGAGGGCTCTTGTAGGAAGAAAAAGTGGTTCTTTCAGTTCTTCACCGAGTATTGTTCACCCCATGGCGAACTATGCGAGAAACTCGGGAGGTGGAGGGAGAACTCTTCTTCGCCATCTCTTTCTCTCAGGGAAATATCAGAAGCACTCAATGCAAGGAAGCGCAAAGAATGGAACCCGTCAAGGCACCGCTTAAATAGGCAAGAGGGTGCCATTGTGCGGGAAACTTAATCGGCGTTTTGCTTCATGGCTAGGCCACGCGTTCATTTAGCAGAAGCGTCGTGAGTTCCCAAACGGCAGCCAATCATGGCCCCTACCAGATTGCAGATCGCAATCACCCCAATCACCTGCTAAAATCTTAGCTGTCACACCTGCATTTAATATGGGGATTCTGATCATCGGGACTGGCGGCGGCATGGCTTCCAGAGCACGTACCTAGAAGGAAAAATAAACCGCTCCGGCATAACAAATGATAGCAAATAAACCGTACGGCTAAGGAAAAAGTTTTATTATGTAATCCACTAATAAGCTCTTTTTATAGTAGGAGGTAGCCAATAGCCGCAGATCCGGGGCCCTGTACTTCGTCAGATCCGCGAGCAACAAGGCGCCTGATTTTTGAGAGTGTAGGGCGCCATTGCGGAAGTTCGGCTCCTCCAGCGAGACTATCCTCCGACTGAGATGAATACCGTCTTGGAACCTCCTTTCCAGTGCAGGAGCCACCTCTTCCGGCCTGAGTCTTGACTTCAATTTAGCATCCAATCGTGTGTGTTCCTCTCCAGAATGTGCCCGGAATTGCTCGAACTCCTCCCGAAGAGTCAAAATATGGTCCCGAGCTTGCATGTTGGCGCCGACAAGCCTCGACGCCCTTGCTTTTGACTCCGTCCATGCCCACTCGAAGTGCGTTGTGAGAGCCTGAGCCTGCTCGACCGCTTCGGCAGTGGCTTGAACGCGAGCCTCCATGTCTTCCACGGCCTTGGCAACTTGACGGAGTGCGGGGTCCACTCGCCAAGGCCTACAGTGCCGCGAGGAAGTGGATGCCCCTTCCATCTCAAAGCCTAGTGGTACCCTTAGAAATCTCATCAGTCCCACCACAGCGGCCTCAAAGTGGCAGCCTTCTGCTGCCGTAGCACCAGGTGCAGCCTCGCCATGGATCCTTGAGGCGTGCATACCCCTTTCAGATTCTCCAGAGGACGGCACAAATTCTAATAAAAAAGGCGATCTTTCCATTAGTGTCGAGACGAAAGGAGTAAAAAATGACACATGTTTCATGCTGTCGAAGCCACTAAAGGACACAAAGGCCCCGGAGGGAACTCAAGCGTTTAAATAGCCAGAAACTCCCCATTGAAACAGTGTCGCCCCAAAGAAGTGTATCGGGAGAGAGCCAACAAGCTCCTTCCACGTGGCGGATTTCAGAAGCGTCACGCATTTCCAAAGCAAGTCATTATACCCAATGCCCTAAAGCCTCACATGCAATCAACGCGTCAGAATGTCTGGCGAATGTGACGTTTGCCAGCAGCGTTTGATCTCTCTAAGTGGTAGACATCAGTGCTCTTTCTCGCCTTGTCATCCATCGACGGTTCGCACGGGGACTCGAGGGATGATGCCTGTGGAATAGACCACGGGTGACCGGGAATGCTCAAGCGCACGGATTGGTGCGTGTGACAGCGAACGGGCCTCGCAGCCCTTGGAAGGTAACGCACAAAGCAACAAAAAGATGAAGATGTGACGCTAGGAGAGGACAAGGTTTAGCACATCTCGATAAAGGACACGCAGTTGCCAATTGGACCCTTAGAGAACATGTCAAGCCTCGACTATTAGTCGGCCCAGGTATGGGGAGCTAGTGTTGGGTCCAGTATTGGTCATGCTTAGGGATCACAATGCCTAATCCAGAAGGCAGCGGCCCAGACATTCAGCTTGGTCCAAAACTCGCAACAACCTACGTGGTTGCCCAACGCTTGCAATCAATAGGCGCCTCTTGCAGCTCATTAATATGGTTGCAGGCGGCAGACGCAGCACAGAAAGGGCGAGCTAATGGGGGAAGGTCAACCCTGCCAGCCGCAGCTCGCTTCGTTCCCTACAACTGGCCAATCAATCCTCACGTGAGAAGCAGACTAAGCGTGGTCAGCGACGCATGACGAGTTCCATACTCTTGCATTCATACATTTTCACTGCACACTCAGTATATTTTCATGCACATCTAAGCGTGCGCCCATTTTCGTTCATTACAGAAGGTTACTGATTTGAGCGTCGAAATATTTTCGGTGGGAGAAATCTCGCAAACCTCTGACCTGCTATTTGTAATTTATGTTGTGTAAGTTCTAGGTTAACAACAACGGAGATCGGACCCGCTCGTGATTTTATCCGGACGATGAGGAATTCAAAGGCTCTCTAATTCGTACGACAACCAGGGACTCGAGATACAATAATAAGGTTAATTATAAACTTATAGTTTAACTAATAA
>JAODPA010128356.1:11175-45153 GCA_025585075.1 Nepenthes mirabilis | reverse complement strand
ATAAATATTTTACTTTTTATAAGTTAAGTACCTATGATATTTGATAGGTATTCTCATAGTGGATTGGCTCAAAAAGAAAAAACGGCCCAAATTTACGAAGGCCCACACATTGGCCTAGATAGTTAACGCGAACCGTTGACCAGATGAAAGGCCAATGAAACCAACACAAGGATAGGTGACTGGTATCAGGGATAAACAACGTTTCTATTGACCAGTAGCGCTGTAACAGATCTGTCATCAAATAAGCTTTACATGGGCTAGGCCCAGTTTAGCTTGCAACAGCTTTCTTCTCTAGCTTTGCGCTTTCCCAGAAAGAACATCCACAACAACGGTCACTAGAAGATTTAGCGCTCACCCCATGAGGAAAGCGTCGGATTCTCTCCTATGTCTGCTATAAAACCCTAGCCGTTGCAAAGCACAAAAGGAAGGAGAACCTCCCAAGGAGCAGTTACCGTCATTAATACCAACGTAAAAAATGGAAGCTGTTCCAATAAAGCCATGAGATCCCACACTCCTTCATAAGGAAGGATTCTCAACCTCTTGACTATAAGAAAACCATGAAGTCAATACTACAGGCACGACCTCAGAAAGAAAGCAAACACTTTCATACTCATATGAGTTGCTCTTGTTGGGGTCACTCCCGAGTGGCCTTTGTCCGCGGACTCTATTGGAACAATGGACGAGGACTTTGCTTGGTGCGTCATGACCGAGAGGATTTGGACGAGGACTCTTCCACGCGTGCGTTGACTTATTCTCTCATTAATGATCTGCGGCAGCATTAAATGTGGACATTGGAAGTTAGTGGCAGCCACAACTTCCAAGATGTTGCTGGTCTGCCAGGCGTGCGCCTGGCAGATAGCCTGGCTGGCAGCGTGCCCTGCCACCCTGGCGCTAGGGTGGCTGGGTAGCCTCCTAGGATAGGGAATATATATATTTTATTTACATGTATATATATAGGTGTGCAGAGAT
This sequence comes from Nepenthes mirabilis, assembly GCA_025585075.1. Taxonomy (NCBI): domain Eukaryota; kingdom Viridiplantae; phylum Streptophyta; class Magnoliopsida; order Caryophyllales; family Nepenthaceae; genus Nepenthes; species Nepenthes mirabilis. Next base: position 44,184 of record JAODPA010128356.1, on the reverse strand, counting down.
CATTTATGGAGTGTGAGAGAGGTTGGTGAGTTGTGGTGTGTGCCTTTGTGAGCAACCACTTTGTGAGACTTGTGAAAGAAACACTTTAGAGAGAGAAAGTTGTACATTTGAGATTGTTTTTCTTTAGTTTGAGCTTGTGTAGCTAACACTTGTAAGCAATCCTTTATAGTGTATTCTTTCGTGGTTTTTCCCTTGTTCAAGAAGGGTTTTCCCACGTTAAAATTCGTGTGTTCCCTCTCACATTTTTCTCTACCTCTCCCGACCGTCCGAGAGCTTTGCTCTCCGTTTTCTGTCCGAGCATTGTGTCCGCTCGGTCTTTCGCGTATTTTGCTCCAACAGCTCTGACATTCACATCCCTTTTTCCAGAGAATTTCTTTATAGTTCGCCCGATGTCTTCTCAAGCACTCACACTTTTAGGACGCTCACACTCTCTTACTTCCTGTCGCTACGGTTCTCGAAAACCCAGAGATAGGAATCAACGCTCCTCATGAGCGACATAATCCTCTCCTAACGAGAGCTAAATCATCCTCATAAACACTCTCTATTTCTCACTTTTATTATACCTATTCTTTTACTTTCTTGGTTCTTGGAAGGCTATTTTACTGATTTGAACGTCAGAGTATTTTCTGTGGGATAACATTCCGCCGGCACTTGACCTTTCGTTTGTTTTACTGGTGTGTAGGACCCAAATTTAGTGGACAGAGTCGGATTTAACGATCAACGTAACCTAAATCCGTTCAAAGTTTAGTTCTAAAACGCATCAATATTAAATTAGATAAAATTAATATAATTCGGTAATTACATAATAAAATTAAGTTAAATAAAGTACAATAATCAAATTAAATAGCCGTTACACTTGTGACGCTGCTTTTGATTGCTGTTACTTCTTCGTTCTCAAACCACTCCAAGTCCTTCCGCTCCCTCTCTATTTGAGAGTAACCCGCTACTTCTTCGTTCTTCCTTCGAATCCTGTACGGTTTGCCCCACAAGAAAAAGGTCGCCTTTCTCTACACCCTCGCAGTTTGTCCCCAGGTGACTTGGCTGGCCAAAATCTTCTTTTTTTTTTTCATCGGTCATAAATGGCGCTCGCCACCATTATTAATCACCAGAATTCGTATTCGTTGAACCAGTTTATGTAAATTATTCATCAGATGAACATTAGACGTTTCGGCTTCCTTACCGATGATTTCCATATTTAAGTAATTTGATTCTAATAGAAGTGAGATATTGTTGTAGCAGCAATTATGGAGGCGACGGATGAGGCCGAGACCAAGCTGATAGAGATAAGGGCGGTGGAGGCATCGGGATTGGGGTTTGATCTGACTTTCGATTTTCGGTTGAAATTCGCCAAGGGAGTTGGAAGAGAGAGATTCGTGGTATTGGATGAGGCCAATAAGAAAGTCGTTGTGATTCCAGGCGGCGTATCGGTACACGGGATATTCTCTGCGATAAGGGCGAGCAAATGCGGTTTGAGTCCGATCTTCGGGAATTCAATCAGGTGATCATTTTTTCACTCAAATTTCTATTTTCTTGGTGATAATTGCTTAATTTGGTGATAAAAAAAGGGTAGCATGCTTATTTTCTGATTGCAATTCATGGAACTTTCGGTGAAAGGAGGCTGTGTTTGTCAACGTTGTTGGTGCAAAAGGTTGGTCAGACAACTTCAAGCACAGACATAGTGATGAACAAGAAGATGGAAGAACACATAAATTTTACGTGGAAAACTCTTGTCAAAATAAGAAAAAAATCACGGAACATTAAGTTTCACTATATAAGATTGGTTACAAAAACTATACGGCTACACCAGCCCAAGAGATAAAAATGAAGAACAGAGCATAAGAATATAAAGATTTTTCACACTTTATTTTTCTCTCACTGCTGTCTCTTTTCTTCAACATTTTCCCTTCTCTATCTCATACACTTAGACATTTTCTAAGTTTAACATATATATACGCATTATCGAGTAACCACCTACTCTGCATAGTGGTTGTGTATACAGCTTCCAGAGCCTGCAGCAGTTGGCGCACGCCCTGTTTTGCAGTAGACGATGCATACTCTGTTCTGCAGTAGACGGCGCATGCATGCTTTGCAAGTTGGCTTGTCGTCTTCCCAGAGATGATGTCTTCCAGCTGCCAAATCAGGAAAGTCAACTGTATACCTTTGCAGAAGATAGTTGTTCAGCATCTTGTTCTCAGCCGGTCAACATTTATATTGATCGTCTTCTTCTCTAAATCGGTCAATGTACTGTTGACCAGCTGGCCGTCCTTCTGAAGTCCTCAGGCTCAATACTGTACAAGTCCGCGACACTTATCACACAAATCTACGGACTTTCAATTGATCAATAACATGTTGACTGGAATGCATACTTAGTCGGTCAACAAGTTGACTGGTCATTTTCACCCAACCAATGCTTCTGGACAATGAACGTTGACCAAAATTTCTCGTGCCTAATCTGTGCAGAGTCTACGGGCACTCAGTGCACAAGTTAGCGGACCTTAGTCACATACAAGGTCCTCGTACTCTATCCAAGTCCTCGGACCATCAAGACTTTTACACGGGAGTGATCCCAACAAACTTTTACACGGGAGTGATCCCAACAAACTTCTCCTCATGACCGTAGGGAATTAGAATCCATCAGCCCAGCCAAGCTATAGCAAGCCTTAATCTTTCTTTTCAGCAAAATCTTTGTTATCATGTCCGCGTCATTTTCTTCGGTCCCAACCTTTTCCAGTGACAGTAAACCTATTTCAATAATATCTCTAACTCAATGATATCGAATATCAATATACTTCGATCTAAAATGGAATGAGGAGTTTTTACAAAAATGTATAACACTCTGACTATCACAAAGTATCTCATGCTTTTTATGTCTAAGGCCTAGTTCTTGGATGAATTTCTTTATCCACAACATTTCTTTACAAACTTCTGTCACTGCAATATACTCAGCCTCAGTAGTAAAAATGGCAATGCACTTTTGCAATTTGGACTGTCAGGAGATTGCTCATTTAATAAATTTCAACAAGTATCTTGAGGTGGACTTACGGGAGTCAATGTCCCCGACCATATCAGCATCCGAGTATCCCACTAATTGAGGCTTACCACTTCCAAGACATAGGCATCTTTTGAAAGTTTCTCGGATATATCTCATTATCAATTTAACCGCAGATCAATACTCCCTTCCTGGGTTAGACAAAAATCGATTGACTGTACTAATTGCGTGTGCTATGTCAGGCCTGGTACACACCAAGGTATACATCAAGCTTCCTACGACTGAGGAGTAGGGTACGCTTTTCATGTATGCTTTCTTTTCATCCGAGGATGGACACTGGCGACTGCTTAGTCTGTGGTGATTCGCCTGCGGAATGCTCATAGGCTTGCACTTATTCATGTTAAAATGCTGGAGTACCTTTTTAATATAACTTTCTTGGGACAACCACAATCTCCTTACCTCTCGTTCGCGAGTAATTCTGACGTCAAGAACCTATTTTGCCGACCCCAAGTCCTTCATGGCAAATGACTGCCAAGTTGCTGCTTCAACTCTTTTATCCGAGCGCTATTACGTCCAATGATTAATATGTCATCCACGTAAAGGAAAATGATGACAAAATTATCATCGAAAAATCTCTATGGAAATACACAGTGGTCACAAGTAGTTTTTTGGTATTTTTGGCCGACCATAGCAGATTTGAACTTCTTGTACTGCTATCTAGGAGCCTATTTCAATCCATATAGGCTCTTTCTCAAACGATAAATAAGTTGTTCATTCCCCTTAACCTTAAATCCTTTTGGGTGTTCCATATAAATTTCCTCCTCAAGGTCACCATGGAGGAAAGCTGTTCGAACATCCAGCTACTCCACCTCTAGATTCAGAGTAGCAGCCAAGCCAAGCACAACCCTTATGAAAGATATCTTTACCACAGGGGCAAATATCTCATCAAAGTCAATCCCCTTTCTCTGATTAGAGCCCTTTACTACCAGCGGCGCCTTGTACCTTGGCTGCGTGGTATTCTTATCTGTATTTAAACGAAAAACTCATTTATTCTTGAGGGATCTTTTCCCTTTAGGCAGTTCATCCAAATTGAATGTGTGATTTTTGTGGAGAGAGTTTATTTCATATTCCCTGGCTTCTAACCATCTTTTTTTATTTTTATCCTTTATAACTTTTTCAAAGGTTTCAGACTCTCCGGTATCAGTGAGTAGGACATACTCATTGGATGATAGACGAACGAATGATCGTCTATTCCTTAAAGATCGTCAGATAGGAATCTCATCGGATGGTTGATGAACGACTTCATCCTGGTCCTCATTAGGCACCGTAACTGTCTTATTATTGTCCTCGGCCACTCCTGGGCCGTTGTCCTTGTACTCAAGAGGTACCGGATAGACAACTTCGACACTCATCTTGTCTGTCTGGTAGGCATCATATTTGATCTTTTTACCTATATCTTCTATTGTTTCATTCTTAACAAAAATTACGTTCCTTAACCGGACAAACTTTCTCTCAATTGGGTTATAGAATCTATAACCTAATTCATCTTCCCCACAGCACAGAAAAGTGCACTGCATTGTCTTTGGTTCTAGTTTGGTCTTCTCGTCCTTTGGAATATGAACAAAGGCCTTACATCCAAGCACTCGAAGATGGTCATAGGGCGACTCCTTTCCTGACCATATCTTCTCCAACATTTCATCATTCAAGAGTTTACTAAGCGACCTATTAATGACATAGGTTGTTGTCTTCAAAGCTTCTGTCTAGAATGATGCAGAAAGCTTTGCTTTAGAAAGTATGCACCTGACTCTTTCCAACAGTGTACGGTTTGTCCGTTCGTCCACTCCGTTCAACTGTGGCGTATTTGGTGGGTTTTTTTGATACCTAATGCCATAAGATTGGCAGTAGGCATCAAATGCCCTAATATACTCACCCCCGTTGTCACTTCAGACAGTCTTCAACTTTTTTCCCGCCTGACGTCCACCAGAGTATGCAAATATTCAAATGTACCGAGGACTTGGTCCTTGGTCTTCAGTGGGTAAACCCATAATTGTCTGGAACAGTCGTTAATGAAAAACATGAAATATTGGGTTCCACCAAAAGACTTCTCTTTGAATGATCCACATACATCAGTGTAGATCAAGTCAAATAATTTCGTCTTTGTAGATGATGAGTCTCCATAAAACGAGACTCTTCGTTGTTTGCCGGCCATGCAATGAGGATACATCCTCAATCCGTCATCCTTCACTCCTAGGATAAGGCCCTTTTTGGCTAAATGACACAGTCTCCATTCACTCATGTGGCCCAACCTACGATGCAACAGGTTCTCAGACTCCTTACTGGTTGTACCGTTCACGTCTTCGACCACTGCAGACGTCTTCATTACATACAGGCCAGAGCCCTTCTTTCCTCATGCTATAACCAGAGACTCTCTGGTCAACTTCCATTCTCTTTCACAGAAAGTGTTGCAATAACCTTTATTATCAAGCCGGCTAGTTGAAATTATATTCAGCTAGATATTAGGGAAGTGTCGTACATTTTTTAATAATAGTTTTATACCATTATTAGTGACAAGTAAAACGTCACATCTGCTAATTATTGGGAACGTTTCTTCGTTTTCCATCCTTATCACTCCAAAATCTCCTAGAGTGTACGAAGTGAACAATTCCCTTTTGGACGTGGCGTGGAGAAATGCACTAGAATCTACTACCCAGATGGACTCATGGTCCGTCAGACTTGCCATATTTTCTTCACACGTTAATAGGAGATCGCCTCCTGTGACCACTAAGACCAAGGACTCGTCCCTTTTCACCTTTTTTCTTTTTAGCATTTTCACGCTTCCATTTGTAACAGTTTTTCTTGATGTGGCCTTTCTTACCACAATGATGGCACTCAAAGTTTTAAAACCTTGATCGAGATTTACTGCAACCCTTCTCTCTAAGCTTCTGGCCACGTCTTTTACTTTTTTCCCGTGAGTCGGTCACAAGTACTTCAGAATGTGAAGAGGTTGAGGCCTATTGTGACCGTCTTGATTCATTCATGAGTAAGAAAGTAATGGCCTCATCCAACTTAAGCATGTTTTTTCCAAACAGCAAAGTTGTGACAATATAGTCATATGAAGTTGGTAGAGAAGCCAGCAATACCTATGTCTTGTCTTGTCCTCCTCCTTGATCTCCTCGTCGTCCAAGGCCGACATCTATGTTACTATCTTGTTAAACTTGTTCAAGTGCCTTTCAAAGCTCCCACCTTCCGACAACCGTATGCTATAAAATTGCTTCTTTACATGCAGCGTGGTTGTCAAGGATTTAAACTTATACTGGCTTTCTAGTTTCTCCCAGATCTCCGCTGGGTCTGTCAGGCCAAGGACCTCTTGGAGCGTGTTGTCCATCAGACACAACTTCATGGTACAGTTAGCAAGATCCCTTTTGTCTTACCATTCTTCCTCGGTCAAGTTCTCCAACTTCTCATCCTTTTTCCGCAATGCCTTCACTATTCTTTCTCGGATCAAAATGTTCTTCACCATTTCTTACCAAAGGATGAAGTTACCTTACCCGTTGAACTGCTCCATACTAAATGGTAGGTTCTTCGAAAATGACGATGCCATTTAATCAAGAGTTCTCAACCGCTCTCTGATATCATTTGTTGGTGTAAAAGGCCGGTCGGACAACTTCAAGCACACACACAATGACGAACAAGAAGAAGGAAGAATATAATGATTTTACGTGAAAAATCTTTGTCAAAATAAGAAAAAAATTACGGGACACTTAGTCCACAAATAAGTTTCACTGTATGAGATTAGTTACAAAAACTACATGACTACACAAGCTCAAGAGGCAAAAACGAAGAATAGAGCACAAGAATACAAAGATTTTTTACACTTTGTTTTTTTCTCACTGCTCTCTCTTTTCTTCAACTCTCTCTCCTCTGTCTCATACACTTAGACATTTTCTAAATTCAAAATATATATACGCATCATGGAGCAACTATCTACTCTGCATGGTGGTTGCGTGTACAGCTCCCAAAGCCTACAGCAGTTGGCGCACGCCTTGTTCTGCGGTAGACGACGTATACATACTCTGCAAGTTGGCTTGTCGTCTTCCACGGGATGAAGTCTTCCAATTGCCCAATCAGGAATGTCAACAGTATGCATTTGCAGAATACAGCTGTTTAGCATCCTGTTCTCAGCTGGTGAACCTTCATGTTGATCGTCTTCTTTTCTAAGCCGGTCAATGTCCCATTGACCAATTTTCTGGTCAACAACTTGACCGGTTATTTTCGCCCGACAAGTGCTTCCGGACAACAAACGTTGACCATAATTTCTTGTGTCTAATCTGTGCAGAGTCTGCGAAAACTCAGCGCACAAGTCAGCGGACCTTAGTCACACACAAGTTTTTCATACTCCATCCAAGTCCTTGAACCAACAAAACTTTCACACTGGAGTGATCCCAACGAATGTCAGCATATGTGTATATATTTTTTTAACAAAACGTCTGAAAAATTCCCATTCAGTGTACAGTAAAGCAAAATTATTTCTAGTGGTTGGAGAGCTAATGTTACCCCTTGATTTTTGTAAAAGGCTAATGTTAGAGCTTATAAGAAGTACGGAGTTAGAATTGTAGAATGAAAAAACAAATGATGCTGACTCAGACACTTGATGGAAATGTGAGATCTGTCTATTGTATTTGGATGATAAGCCTCTCTTAGTTTCTCTTTAATGTGAAATTGCAAACGATAACGACTACGTGGTACCTGTGGATTCTTATTGCAATTTGAGAGGAAACTTGCAATGCTTGTTAGCTTAGGATGGTTTATGTAATGTGCTTAAGGCAGTGATTATCTTTCGTAGGAGGCCCTAGATTGAATTGCTCTTTGATGATAATCTTGACCATCCATTTTTTCTTCCTTGCTGCCTGCTTTTTTCTTTTCTTATGGCAAAGTCACACACAATGTCCATGCCTGAAGTGCTCTCAAAAGGCGCTTTCTTATTTTCCAAATTGATTCGAGATTAGCACTTCTGTGGACAGCATATATTGATAGCCAAATGATGTGGGAACTTTGAATGTCATTGTTGTGTAAGTGGCATGGGGTGAAGACTGCAGCACCAATTCTTGTCTGTGGTTGACATTTGGATGGTGACTTTGTGTTGTAACTCCTTTCTTCCCAGCAAAGTGTGTCTCACTGGGATTTGCGTGAAGTCTTCTAGTTAGTCCATTTATTCTTATTGCCTGTTGTCCTTTTTGTTTCTCTCTCTATCTCTTGGCTGGGGAACTGAGGATTTGGTTGCTAACTGGAGAACATAAAGCACTTTGAATCTCTTCTGGCAAGTAAAAGCACTTTGAATCAAAGGACCTCATTTTATCCAATTTCTTCTCTGGCTGTGTTATATTCACATTACTCTGTTCTATAATGAAGGCGACTTGTGGGAGTTTGGACTTTGGAATCAGAAATGGCAGACAGTTGGGAAACAAGACCTCATGAAAGTTAGATAATTAAGGGGGAATCTTGATGGCCCAGAAAACCTAAGTTTTGCTGCCATCACCTGAGAGAGATTGATCAGCAACATTCGGTGGAAACTTCTCCTGTCATTAGACTCTTTAAAAGTTAGCTAAAGCTTTGAAAATAATATGCAAATGTCAAATACTGTGCAAGTGACGTGATTTTTACTCAATTGCATGACTCTCGAATATTTAGAGTTCCCAAGTGTTGGGATTCACCAAGAACAAATACACGCACACAATTGGTGCAGTGAAAATCAACTCGCAAATCCTCTGTCAATCTTTAGTGATCAAACACTGTGAGAACACACGAAACAACAATTGATTAACTAAACACAAAGTTGCATAGTAATATTTAACATAGAAAATCCTTATCTACTAATAGAAAAATTATATGACAAAATTTGAAGAAATCCACTATCAAAGTGTTCAGTTACAAATATAGTTTTGTTCAAGATCCATCCAATATGACCAAAGTGAACGACCAGTTGAATATAATCCCAATATGCTTAACAACCCACTAAAGAAAAGTATATTGAGAAAACAAATAGCCAAATGGTAATATGCTCTATAAACAAGATTACAGTAGTAAAAAATAGAATTAAAATCGAACCTCAACTGGGTGCCAAACCATTTCTTATTCTCTCTCATCTTTTTTTGTGTGGTGCTCTTTTATGATGAAATGATTTTTGATTTTTTGCCTTAAAATCAGAACATACTTTTTTATATTCTATGTGGCCGCTTGAGTGGTAAAGTTGCGATATACCATTGGAAATTCTCCTTGTCCTAGTTCTCAAGAGGCCAGTTTGCAGTCCTCTTGTGGATAACTAATGGAAATCCTCCCCAACCTGGTGTTTAAGTGGCCAACTTGCGGCTTTCTTGCAGAATCTCCTGCAAATAGTTTCGTTCGAGTGAACTTTGAGCTGAATAGTCTAACAGCTCCAAAATAAAAAAACAACATTTTTAATTAATGGGTGACTCACAAGAAAGTAACCTAAAATTTAACACCATATCGTCAGGTCTTGCTAGGACTAGATGAATGTAACCTTACATTGATTCCCATGTTGTTGAGTTTGGGAAGTGTCAAATGAATGTAACCTTACTCTTGTATTACTAAGAGATTGTTTCTATAGTTTGAATATGCGACCTAAAAGTCTTAAGGGAGTAATTTTGCCATTGTGCCAAAGTTTACCATCAAACGGTACTTAAAATGAGTTTGTGATAATGCATTTGATGCAAGCTCAATATGAAACCAGATCAAGGAAATCCGAAACATGATGGATATTGACAGGAAAATATATATTCAGTGATTTGATTGGTACTGAAACTTGAGCAATTCAGTTTGCAGAACCTCAAGCACCGTGTGATGAAAACTTTGCCAAAAATTTTAGAATGGAATGGCATGACATGCTATCAATCCCAAGTGGTAAGGAACAGGGCCTTCCTGATGTTGATGCGTTTCTGTTGTTCAAATTCTTTGCACATACGTGCATACTTGCAATTGCTAGTCCAACATTTTCCAGAAGCAATAAGTTTAGTGCTTTCAGGTCAATTATTAATCGGAATATTTTTGCAACTTGTAATTAAAAAAAAAAGTCTTTTGTTTTTATTCCTTGGCAGTCTTTGTTTGCCAAGTTGGAAGTTAGTATTTTCTAAAATGGAGAATTAATTTAATTTTCCTATTGCAGCAGATGTCAGAGTTGGTTAATCAAAATCCTCAGGACAGGGAAAAGTTCCTTCGGGTTATTTTAATGCTATTTTTAACTCTAGTGGGGCCTGGTTAAATGATGATGCGGATACCAAATATCTTGCTTTTGACGGGTATTTTGTTGCATTGTACTATTTGCACTTAGCCACGTCTGCCCTCATGCTCCACGAAAAAGTGAAGTCTGTTCCTTTGCATTGGATTCCGGCATCATTATCAAGGTAGCCTCTCCATTTCAATTACTGCCTAAAATTTGGTGATGTTTATATTGATAGACAGTTTACGTAAAGATCCAGATTCCAACATGTCCCTCGAAAGCTGATAAATTTCTTTTGGGTTATGTTCATGACTTTGCTGTCAGGTTTTTAAGTTTAAGTTGATAGGGTCTTGACATTAAATTGAATTCCAATTTAAGTGCTCAATTTGATGTATATCATCTTTGGGTAGAATTTCACACAGTTTTTCCTTATGTTGAAAGACTGCTTGAAATGCTGGTATTTTCCTCGTCTTTTTTCTTGTTCTATATCACGGGGGTGTTATGCTTGTAAAGTTTTTGCCAATGTCATGAAAGGACTAAAATTATCCGTTTACAGTAAGAGATCTGGATTTATTGTGCTTCGATGGACTTCACAGAATCACAGTATCTCTGTGTTCCATTTTGTTTTTCCTCTCCCTCTTATATTATTTATCGTTGGTCTTCCAGTTTTGATTCGTTTGTGCTCAATGTAGTTAATGCGCCAATTGGTTGCTGATCCCATTTTACTAGGCAGGTTCATCCAGAATTATGGGACCCACATAATTGTTGGTATGGCAATTGGAGGTCAAGATTTGGTTTGTGTTAGGCAGCAGCCTTCATCAATGATCCCTCCTGCCGGCAAATTTGGAGGATCTTTGTGATGCTCTGCTTTCAGGTCAAAATTATCCATCAACACCTTAGACAAAGGAAAGAAATGGAAAACAAAAGGCCTAATATCTTATTAAAATGGTTTGATTTTTTTTTTCCCTATCTTGATCCATAGATGCCATTTATATATGCTGACCTATCTTTCCCTGCACAGTTCCCAGAAGTCTTTAATCATGTCCTTGAGTCAGACACGATACAAGCGACCAGCATTGTTGAAACATCACTCAAGGATGTATGTAAAGAATCCAATAGTTTAAGTTTATGCATGCCTTTATAAAAGTTAAGAGGATGCCAATTATTACAATGATCTGTAACAGGGAATTGCTGTTATTGGGTCAAGAAGAGGGGGCAATGTTTTCCTGCATAGTCATTCCCAATTGCTCCAAACGGTGCCTGCCGATCCTGATGCTATCATAATCAAGTTTGTTCCTATTACTTCTCTCCTTATTGGAATACCAGGGAGTGGCTATCTTAGTCATGCAATTAATTTGTATCTCCGGTGTAAGTTGCTTAGTAGCCACTGCAGTAATAAGCACTATTTCAATTTTGCAAAATATAGAATGCAAAGAAAAGTTCAAGAGAAAATGTGGCTGAGGTGTGACCAGTTGTGTGATGAATTCTTCATGCCACAAATCTCCCCGATACAAATGCAGGATTAGACAATTTATGTCAATTTTCATAACCGAATGGGACATTGTTCATACGGTGACAACACTTGGATAAACAGTATACTTTGGATTGATGTCCGCATAACTTCTAGTAGTATAACAGAGAACTTCTTGAAAGTTGTAACATGTTAGAACATAATTAGCTTTTGTTAGAATGTAGGGCACAATCCAGTGAGAAAGTGCGGTGACTTGAATTTGAATCACCTGACTTGGCCCAAATTGATCATGCGAAAAAACTCAAATCATAAATACTTTTTATAAATATCATCATAAATAAAATATCCATCATAATATCAAAGTCATCAAAATAGGGAATAACAAAAATATCCATAACAATAATGAAAGTCAAGTGAATGTAGTTTTGATAAAATGTCCAACATTCATCAAGAAAGAAGTAAATGAAATCTCTTGTCTCATAAAAAATGCTACTAGTATCTGGAATTGTCTCTACCTGAAAATCTATAGCAAATGTACGATTCCCTCAAACTCACTATTGACTTCCTTTATTTCAAAGATAACAAAATGTAATAGTAAGCCAAAAGTTTAACAAATGATATAATCAACAATATTAATAATAAATAAATATTTCGGATAATGATATCAAATATGTACTATCAATATCAACATGTAATCAATCAGCAACTATTCAATACTCAAAGTTGCGTTATACTCATGACTTAAGAACTATAAGAACAACTATTAATGATTTCCATCAAAATAGAACATGAATGCAACTAAAATTTTACTGATTTTGAATATCAAGAATATTACAGGTTCTATCGAACCTTCTCAACAGATGTAATAATTATATAAGTTATCACAAAAATCTCTTCGAATCTTACTCTTTCACTATAAATCAATGATTATGTACTTGCTATCAACAGTTGGGTAAAATTTGTGAGATAAACAATGCTCAAAAGTTTAAAAAGCGACTAATTCTATGGTCTCATGATGTATAAGTATGTACAAGTATGCAACTCAACTTATACGATCAATATTCTCATTATCCCATCTATGTAAGCTCAGAATATGCTACATTCATATTTCCATGGTCTAATTGGAAGCCACGCTCAAATGGATACATAATATTCTATCTTAAATTGTCAAATTCAGTACCTGTCGGTACGTATCTCTCAATATTTTATCATGCATTATTTACAGAATTATAATCATCCATCCACGAACATAGGCTTTGATCCACTGAAATATAGAAATCAGTATTAGACAATTATATACCACATTAAAGTTTCATAGGTTTTATATTTATTGAGATCGTAACATTTTTACATAATTTTCTTTATACTATCCATAAATATCAAAAGTATACTTACACATCCAGAGATCATATAAAGAAAGGTAACCGGTGACTAAGGACAAGAGAACAACACATAAGATTTGGACCGGAACAACATTCTAATCCTTTGGCGTTCGAATGTTAGCTTATACATTAGGCTAACGCCAATTACGACTCGCTACCAAATCATCTCTCAACTGATAAATTCTACAATTTGAGACACTAAGACCTCTAGAATATGCAAAGGGTTCTATCTACTGTCTCAACTCGCAGATTTTTCAAAACACTCAAATCTACGAACTAGTCTGGCATTTGAATGTGCCTCCCATGGCACACAAACATTAGGCCTAGACTCATGAAATAAGCTACCGATTCCCTCGAGATAAGACATCTAAGGCTCCCAACCCTCCGAAAATACATCCATCAATATAAATTTTTAAAATCATGCAGCTAAGTTTGCAAATCAACTGATTTACCTCGAACTAGGCCGTGACGTTTGAACAAGGCATTGAATGTCGGTTTTACGCTGAATATACAAAGCATAAATTTTTTTACGTATGCCATATAAGTAGTATATCATGCATCGATACACTATTCTATCCTAAGGCTAGATGTAATAGATCTATATCATACATTTTAAAGCATAAAGTAGTAGATCTAAATTATAGAGGTATGGAATACTCATAATTGGCCACATACATGTTGGTGTTTGAACTTTATTCAAATGTTGAGTGAATAACAGTATGGCGTTTGAACATTGACTCAAACGTTGAGTCGTTGGTCAAATGCCGCACAAAAAATGATAAAAACCAAATCATATGAAGATGAAATTAATTGTATATATTGTATACTTGTTACGTTATTCTACAACTAGAATCAATGAAGGACATGAAGAAATTCATGGATTTTGATTAATAAGAAAGTATAAAGATTGGATTGTCCAATGATGGTAGATATTTTACTTCCCTCAAAATGCATGAAAATAGTGGATCTTTAAGCATGGATGGCCACCATTGCTATCTCTCGAATAAATTTCGATGTGCCCACTAAAGGTCTATCCAAGGCAAAGAAGAAAGTCGATATGGTTGCTCCGCCATTTTTTCCCTGTAGCTCACGGTTTTTTCTCTCTCTCTCTCTCTCTCTCTCCCAAACCCTTAAAATATAATGAGGCAGGAATTATAAATCAAGGAAATTATCACTTAAATAAAGGAATAGGTGATGGTATGAAAGCAATTAATGAAAGGTGGCTTGAGGATGAATGAAGCACCATACTTAATTTCTTTCAATAAATTCCCCACTTTTTATTTAATAGTTAGATTATTTATAATATAAGATTATCTTAAGTACATGTATGGTGAGGGGTGGCTGAGATAATGAACGAGTGAGGCCATTTAGGGATCAACACTATGATTATGATTAAGATTATATTTTTATATTTAATTTTTTATTTGATTAGTTTTTACCTTTTTAAATTACACACATAAATATATATTAAAGTCACAATAACTTAATTAATATTCTAAGATACTAAAATTAATTCCAAGCAAGTACTTCATGGATGAAATTATCATTATCTGAGATATTTTCAAGCTGGATATAAGGCTACAAATTTGTATTTTTCCTCAGTATTTGTCCGAGTTGTTGCACTGCTATTGACATGCATCCGTGTGTAGCTTAAAATACTTGCAAAATATCATATTTCTACAAATGTAAATACAATTCCGCCATGGTTTCATGTGTCAAGTTGTCAAAAATCAGTGGTAGGGCTATGGTAATACTTAGAGGGGAAGAAGGGCAATCGATTGGCGATTCACGTGCAGCATTTTGCAATCCTTCCGGTTTCCATGGAATGTTCCTTGGCTCAAGCCACCGTCGTTCAGCAGAGCCAATGGTGAGGTTTTGATAAGCTTGGTTCAAACAACCAATTCTTGGAACCTGTCAAGCGTAGGAGAATTTTCACACGTTTGCACTTACATTGTGAAGCATGATTCCAAGTGGTTGGCAGAGGAGGGATATGATGGAGTACTTGTAGTAACCGGTGTTCCGCTCCTCACAAATGGTTGCTGGCCAAAAACGGTGGTTCACCTCCTATTGCTTTTCATCCACCTGCCAAACTATGCCATGGGGAAAACATAATGGGCTATTCTGCCCCAATATTCTCGTTACATGGGCAGCCTTATGACCATGAGCACAACGTTGCCGTTAAGGCACCATCGAGCCCACCGACGCAACTACCACTGCCATAAACTCAGGTGTATACCCAAATGGCCCACCCATGCCAGTCCCTTCCGCAAAGCCGCTTAGATATGTGAACACAACCGGGATGCTGAGAGGTCCTCCTGATGCTCCTGGACATTGATTGGTCACAGCTGCCAGGCTCGTCATGGAGGGAGGTAGAGTAGGCTTGCATGTAAAGTTTGCACTGAGATTATACACTTGATCTTTGAATTCTTCTTGTACATATATATATCACTCCAAGGACAACCCATCTCCCATAATTTATAGCGGTTATAATTCCTAATTTTTGGTTTCCCATAAAGATTTAAGTCTGAGTAAACAGTGTTAAGTCCCCCCCCCCTCCCTGTTTTGTGCATAGATACATAAAATGAAGTAGTTATTTGAGCTTTCTGGTCGCTGTGTATTTGTATTGCTCATATAATTCATCAGTTACTGACACATACACAACGGTGTTTGAATAGGCCCGCAGGATACCACATTTAATAACGCTGACTACTAGTGTTTTTAGTGCACCTAATAGAGAAACTAATTCATATAACTGAAGGTAGGGCCAAACTCTTTTACTTAAGCTGCCGCAAGATCTCAAGCTTGCATTAAGCCAGAAATATATATATATATATATAAACAGAAGCGGCCTAATGGGGCTGAGGGCGAGTCTGAACAATGTAAATGTCCTCACCAACCAAGCACCCTTCCACATCCTGTGGACACCCAAACCTCCTCTCAAGGAAGAAACCAACAGCACAAAGGCGTTGAGCAAACTGCCTCCGGAAAATCGGGTCAACTGTTAGAGGTTTCTTGCTGTAGTCCACAATCAACCGGAGAACTTCACCATCAGCAGGGCGTGCACTGCCAACCTGCAGCTCCTCACTGAAGTTTGCAAATGCTAGCGTTTGCACCTCCCCATCCAATTTTACGGCAGACAGACGCCATGGTGTGCCCCTGGTGCCTGATGCCAGTGTTTCACCTAAACCAGGAGCAATCTCAGCTTCAAGCGACTTATGGTCATTGTCTATTGGGCTGACTGTGTGAAGCACAAATGAGAGGCCAGGTGAGAGCATCTCTTGGACTAGAACTGCCATTGCTGCCTTCCCCTGAGGCACGCCAGCAGCTCGACGGCTAAGCACTGCTCGCCGGGTGTATAGTGAAGCCCATACCCTGCTGACTGCATTACAAAAAATCCTTGGATTTGAAGGGCTGACATTAGGAATCGACTCGTAAAGTCCAGCTGCCGACATTCCAGCCAGGTCCTCTACATTAGCACTAGAACGGACTATCAAACGGGCAGTGCCAGGAAATATCCTTCCTATGCTTTCAATGACGTGCTTTGGGAGCTGCAATGAAGATATAAGGTCCCGGAGCTCACTACATAGCTTGTCAAGTGTTCCATCTTCAGCTTTGGCTGTTTCTATTTGTTCGATGAGTGACTTGAAGGTTTTGGTAAGCTGGCTAGCCTCCAATGCCAATTCCAAAGAGCCAAAAGGGATTACAACTCCTGCAGGGACCTTAAATGAAGCTGGCACCCCTAGTTCGCTGAAGACTGCAAGAGAAAAAGTGAAATGGTCAACGCTCTGGTCTGAGCTAGGCCAAGAAGTATCCTCACCCCTTCTTTGTGGGTCTGAGATAAACTACGGGTATATAAATTTATCCTCAATAACATGTGCCAGGTAAGTCCAGGCACACAATAGCAAAGAATTAAACTTGTGTCCATGGACTTAACTATAGCATCCTAAGTTGCTCTTATGGAGCTAACTCATGCGAGTTAGGCCAACTTAAGGTGCTTGTTGAGGATTTATGGGTCCAAAATTTGGCCTGGCCTGCTCATTTTTTTAGCAGAGATAGGCACAACTGAGCTGATCTGCTTTGGGTTGGCTTGGCAGGTTCTAAGAAAAATGCACATCAAATTAGTCAGTCTATTTAGGGTTGAAACTCGGGACAATGACAACAATACGCTACACAACCTAAACCTTTTCATAGGTCAGGTATCCGATGCCTTGCACAGGCCGCCTTCAGAAAACATGAGTTGATGCAAATCAGAAAGGGGTATACATAAGGTCACTACATTTGGTACAGATTTAATGCCTATCAGCAGGCTATGGAAAAGAAGCACGTGAATACAAAAACTAATAGATCTCCAAACCTTTAGCAGACTCTTCAGAAAGAGAAGCCAAGCGCCCACAAGCAGCAGCCTTTGCACCACAAGTTTGGGCATCTGCATCAGGTAACTGAATAATGCCGTCAGGTGGAATCACCTGAACCAAAAATAATGCCCATCCATCACCTTGATAATCATTTTGATAAGGCAACAGCTTAATCAAATATCAGATTGAGGACCTAGGGCAGAAAGAGAACAAAAAAAATAGACCTCTCTGGAGTATAGGACTTCAGCAGTAGACAAGTAGAAATTGTAAGCCTTCTCAGCTTCAGTTCTTGATGGACCTCGAATAGGTGGAACATTTACAGGGGAAATGTGATTAATATCATCATGAATATGAACCCCACTTGATGATGCTTCCAACCTGAAGGGTTTCACAAACATAAAAAGGCAAAACAATGTAAATGAAACATGCCAACACTGCACATATTTACCCCTTTTAGTCCCATGCAATGACGCACTAAAGGAAATTATTTGAAAAATATAACCTGATATATTTTCCACAGAGTTTTTGAATATCAGCAATTACACCATCTTCTTCACATGTCACAAAAACCACCCTCTCCTGCAAAGCCCTTTCAATTGTTATTATCACTCCTAAAACATGGACACTACGGAAGAAAAGAAAAGGTGTTAGAAGCTAAGTCAATCGGATTAGTATGCACCCATACATTTGGTCTGGTTATTCTTCACAATTCTCACAGATATTCATGCCTAATGTGACATGTTGGGATTATTTAGCTACTATGTTCACAGAAGCAATAACTGTAAATGCACCAGAATCCAAGTGTCATATTTATGTTTAACTGTCATGTTGCGACACAGGTATTTTAGTGGGCAGAAATGAAGTAACTATGATTAAAACATTACTTGTCGAGCCCGAACACCAAGATGGGACAAGTGAGGCAACTCTTGCAGAAGTATGATGCCCACTATGCTAGTCCCAGCTGCTGTTACCTGAAAAAATGCTTGCAGTTAATATATGAACTCATCAAGACAGTGTATACAACCATTATACATCCCAAAACTGATAATAAGTTTTAGCAATACTTCCAACCTCTTCATCTCCATCAGCTTTGTTAACTACAAGAATGACAGGTCCGGTGATAGATGATAAAAGTGACCCAGGGCCAATGCTCTCAACCTTGAGCAGAAAATAACTTATTGTCAAGTGATTCTTAAATATAAACAATGTTGTTGAACCAAAAAAAATATACGAACAATAGTGCAATGTCAGTGTTTGATAGCAAACTAAAGAATATCACAGCAAGTTAACCAAAGCCACAGCACGAGGGGGTCACTCAATACTTTTTTCCTCATAGGAGTTATTTCCATTTATTGGCTGGTTTTCCACGAGTAAGAAACTTTGAAGAATTAACATTGTGATAATGAAATCAAAAAGCAGAACATGAATTTATCTTTCTCCACTTCCTTTTTTCAATGATGAGGGGATTGTTGGAAGAATGACAAGTATTGGAACACCAATGTGGATGAGATGATAAGAGTAGGAGTTCATTTTAGCCCAAACAGAGAAATCAAAAAGTTGATTAAAAACAATTAACAGCATGGGTCCATCCGGAGAATGAAAAGCAATCACAAAACAGAATACAGGGAACTTAGAAAAGAACAGAATACATAATAGCATATGATAACATTATTTTTACTTTTATTATTACTATATTTGGGGAGGCATGGGGAAAAAGAGAGAAAATAATCAATTTGGAAGAGATGAGGAAGCAGGAGTTCAGCTTAGCACAAAAGGAGATGGAAACATAAGTAAAGCCGATAGATCGTATGACATTGGGAAAGATACAACCAGGTTTCACAGAAATTGGAAATAAGGAACAGCAACAGCAACATTCAAAAATGGCACGAAGGGAAAGGATAAGCAACGTGACATTTACACTGTAAAGGAACAACTAATGACAATAAGCAGATGTACTAGGAATGATCCATTAAGCTCTGGCAAGAGAACTCTGGGCTATGGTGGTATGGTTGAAGTGTAGACAACGTATCTATTGTATGTGAAGAGGCACAAATTAGAGGTCTCTTTCCAGGTGAATACTTCAACATATAAAATTTTACATAATCTGGAGGAAAAGGCATTTCTCTTTATTTTTATTGACCATGTATTCTAGATTGCCAACCGATGGGTTTTCACCCAACAACCTTGTTTTTGAATCATGTAAGCTGTAAACACTTCATCGATTTCTTTGTTTCCCATTTTCTACTTTCAGGGCAAGATCCCAATGAAGCAATCTTAATATGACAATGGCTGTAGGCATACATTCGCTTTTTAACAAGAACTAAGAAAACCAATTACACCATTATAAATACCTGAATCAGAGTTCCGAAGGCAGATCCTGGAACAAGAACATCCCAACCCTGAAATGCTAATGTACTCCTGACTGCCTTCAGAAGAAGGGTACAGAGTCTTGATACCTGGAAAATTACACTGCCATGAAATTGTTGGGCAAAGTCAGCAAAATGAGTTGATCACCTTTCTCTTCCCCCCCCCCCCCTCCAAGAAAAACAAAAACAAATGGAAGGAAAATGGGAAAAAGGGTGGATACGAGGAGATAAATAGAATGGCAGCTCAACAACTAGTTTGATAGTGCATCATGGTAACACATAAATATGTAAGCTCTTAGCCAATAAATCATGAAATTTTGCTCCTCAACAAGGATTGGCAGCTTACCCAGCTCGAATCTCAGCTTCAGTGTACGTCCTCACATTGTTTTCAGGAATTCGAAAAGCTTTCCCAAGAATCTGCAAAACCCAGTTGACTTGAGTCAGAAGCTTCTCTTAATCTGATTTCACAACTATTTCTGGGTTACATGCTGAAACAAGCAATTTCTTTAAGCAAAATGATGATGTTAAAATAGAGAGGCTAATAAAACTTCAACATCTCTAACAGAATCCACACCTTTTTTCACAATCCAGGAGAAATGGATCGTCCATTGCTTGCCACCCTACCACTAGATGGCACAAGCTAGATAATGATGAAGTGAAAAAATCCTATTCTGATAATACTTTACCTGAATCTGTTGTGCAGATTTATCAACAATAACTAGGATCTGATCACGAAAACTTAAATACAAAAGAAAAGGAAAAGAGACTGCAATACCTGGACTTTTTCAGGGAAAATCTCAAGAAGGGTTTCAGAATATTCTTCCGTCAGCCTCCGTGATCTATCAAGGGTAGCTTTCAGCCTGAGAGCCCAAATTATCTTACCTTCTTCAGTGCCTTTCATAAGATAACAAATAAAGATAATACAAACAGCTGCAAACATTAGAACATCATCAAACAATCAACCATAACCTAAAGGGAAAAAAAGTTAAGGAAGGTACCTTCTTTTTCAGAAAAACCCTTATCCTTCCATGAACGAAGTTCACTTCCAATGGCAGCACATTCTTCTGGCTTCCAACCAGACAACCCCAGCTGACGAATGCCAAAAATAAGAGCATCAATTGGCTCATCCCAAGAGGTTATGTTCTTTGATTCCACTTTCTCAGCAAGCCAACTAGTTCCACCCATGGACTCAAGCGCATTTAGGATCCTATACAGATGGGAAGACAAGCATATTATCCTATAACAAGTAGTTACAAAATGGCAAAACTAGGTATCCAACTGTTCCCATCCTACAATAAGAATCAGTTGATCACCACTAAGATGGCACCCATATTATGCAGGAAAAAGGTATATATATAATGAATCAAACAAATCCACCAACTTTACTCCCCCATGCAAGAATCTGAACATAAATAATTTCCTTGTTACTCACTCTTTCTTCGTATTATAAAAGGAAATGAGAGAAATTTCACATGGATTACAGTCAGACTTTCTTTATGGGCAACTTCTCAGTTCAATGGATATATCTTGCAGCCAGCCCAACTGTTACAAAGTGCCTCTTGCACTAATTTGCCACATATATTCTCAAGAACCAGAAAGTAGGAGTTACCTACTTAAAAGAACAAATGAATAGTCCTCAAGGCCAATCTCGCAAAGACGCCACTGCAGAGGAAGTTCCACCGCAGAGAACAGATCTGTTAGAATCCAACATGGATTTTAGAAGCAAATACAACATATGAGAACAATCACACCACCTTTTGACGCATTGCTATTGCAGCATCAGGGGCATCATTCCTGAGGCCACTTTCAAGGCCCTTAACAAGCACTTCTCTTATCGCATTCAAAGATTGCATGGTCTTCAATAGCTGATCAAAGCCTTTGCTTTTGACATCATCACCCGACTCATCCAAATCATCCAGGCTCTGCAAATGAGCAGCATAAGCATTATGCCGCTCCACTATTGATACTTGAGAACATTAGCCACACCAAATTTTATCATAACAACGGAAGTTCTGCAACAAATTTAACTTTACTAATAGTTTCAAGCACAAAATTCACTGTTGTGTATCATCTTTCACTAAAAGAGAAATAAGACTAACCACACTTCCAAATATAACATACAGCATCTACTGCAGACTGTTCAGACCAATGCTAGCGCATTAGATAAGTTCCACGTGTATTTGGACAATTCATACAGTGATCAGCAATATGCTTTGCACATGGACTTTAGCTATCAAATCCTCAAGGAGACAACATAATGTCCTGACCGTGTTTCTATATCTTAGATGATGCTCAACGCTTCAAAACTTTGGGGCAGTCAAAGATGTGGACAATGGCCCAACTTTTCATAATTCATATTTGATTCAAAGTATAATATCTGAAAACAACCAGATCAAACCTGGAACACATTTCCACCAGATTTAATGATCCATATCAACAATTTTGCTAACAGCATCATTTTTTTGATTAGCTATTTCAATCACATGAATACTTGCTTTTAATTATGTCTTGGGTATAATTAACATTAAATCAAGAACTAGCTCCAGTCACATTCAGACTCCGTATTGGACCTTAGAATCTTACAGATGTAGCTTTCAGCTCGTCCCCAGGATATACTTATTGGTATTAATCAAAGTTTTTGCATATTTATTGGAGTTGTAGTTCACCCGAATTACAGCCATAAGAGTCCAAAGACTATTATCAACAATAGGAATATCACTACACATTAAGATGAACACTCGGCCGAGCAAAAATTACTTATAGCACAATGATAATCAGCCAAGAATAGAGGGGGAAAATGTACTGGCTAATTACAGGAGGTCTCTCTTTTCTCTTAGGAAAGGAGGCAGGATACGACCCAAAGCATGGAAAATTGCCTTCTCTTTTAGCAAATATTTCACAGTAAATTACTTGAACAAAACAAATTTTACAGAAAATTCTGAACACCACAGATTCATTTTAATGAACAAAGGCAGTCTCAAGCTGCAACATACCCTTTTTTGCTCCAAAAATAGTTCAAGGGTATAGAGACCCTTTTCATCCAAAGAATCTGTTATTAACTCCAATTGTTCAGTGAGACTGCATTTAAACAGAATAACTGTTAAAAGTATAGTCCCATTTACAAACAGGCACATCCAAAAGTTTAAGCAAATCAAAGACATTCGTCACAGAATTAAACCAATATTCTGCATGCATTTCCTTGCAGAAGCAATCAGTCTTCCATGACACCAAAATTAGAGTGCAGAAAAAGACTCTAAGTGCACAAAAAACACACTCAGTAAGCTATTGATGACCTCCATCCAGAGGGAAAGGGGGGAGTCAATGATTACCCAGACTTGCTTCTCTGCAAACATGTAGCAGAACCTGTTGAAAAAAGATTCATACCAAGTCATTTTAAAGGCTGTACTGGTCGTCTTGATGAGAAGTGATGAATAGCCCAGTCCATTTCTAACTGAGATCAGTTTGTTTCAGTCGCACAGTTTCAATTACACAGAAACTCGCAGTAGTGAACTAAAAGAACATGAAGCATATGAATTTGGAGCTCTGCAAAAAATATTAACATAAAAAATGTATATTGAAGAGCACAAACAGCAGTTTATATAATGCTATCCTAAATGTATCTAACAGAGACACTATCATGGTACCGTGAAATCTACCAATCAAAAAAGGTACTGTGAGACCATTTTGCAAATGCTTATGAAATTCCCTTAAGCCTATAATTTGTTCTTTTAATTTTTTTTCACCAAAGCCTCAGGATAGTAATAGTACTGCTTAACAATACTTGTGTAAAAATAGAGAAAATAAATTTCAACATTAACAAAGGCGTACGTCCCAAGTAAGTGAGACCAACTAAACAACAAATATGGGGTAGGGATGGGAACAATATGCTGCAAGCAACCAAATTACAAGGACAATTGAGGAATAATCTATAAAGACAGATGATTTCAAGCACCTTCCAGCATTGAAGAAGTCTTTGAGTTCTTGATGAAATATCTTGAATTGTTCAACAAATGCTTCACTATATTCTCCAGGATTTTTGGTTATTCTGGCAAGCATTGCTTCTGTAGCAACCAAATCTTCTGGGCCAGCATTTCGATGAAGCTTATTTTGTATTGTATGCTTAATTTCTTGCTGAAGTTCAAAAAAAAAAAAAAAAAAAAAAACAAAAGATAGAGAGAGACAGAATTAACTTAAAGAACATAACTATAATATACTTGCCAAAGAACCCCTGAAATCTAACCTTGAGGTCATGAGGGACATCATTACGATGAGCAATATCTCTGATTCGGGTTAGAGGAACTGATGCCGTAAATTCTGCCTTAAATGAAGGCAAGGAGGGATGGATCTTTCGAATAACAAGCATTTCCTGCCACATAAAAGCATGTTAAGGAAATAGTGAAAGTCAGAGAAGTGCTAGGTCAAATACAATAAAGCAAAACCCAAATAGGAGAAGAGAAGAATCACAAAAAAGGACACCAATTACTCTTTGAACAGAGTTCAGTTAGGGTAGGTTAGAGGAGAACTTAGACGGCCAACTACAAGCCAGGAGTATAACTGAACCTCAGTTTGGTTTGATTTCGGATTGGGGGCCTCTTTTTTTTTATTTGTCCCTTTACCTTTTCTTGTCAAATGGAAATACCATGTTTTGTGTTCTTAGAATTTGGCAAAGGTGACTACTGTTGTGAGTAACATCAGAATTTAGGCAAGAATGGAAGCAGACATAAGGCAACGAATTTACATGATTTACTCTCAAGAAGAAAGATACATCTACGGAGATAAGATTAAGTGGTTTTGATGCGTGCTCCATGGCTGCTTGTTGAGGATCGACGACGAATGTGAGGGAAGGGGAGTCTTGGCAGAGGAGAAAGGGGAAGAAAACAGAGAGAAGAGGGCGCGCGCGAGGGAAAGAGGGAGAGGGAAAGAGGGGAACCAAAGAGAGAGGGAGAGAGTGAGAGAGGGAAAAGGATTTCGGAAATAACTTCTTACCCCCCTCTTCTCATTGTCAGCCAATATTTGTAGAAAAATAGAGGCTAATGCACGGTAATGTGCATTACATACAGCATGTGTATCAGGAACGGAAACAAAGAAAAACTAATGTGTATAATGTGATGTATAATATGTGTGTCAAGGGTGAACTATATATTTATTATAAGGTTTTCCTCTGGCTCGGATGAATAGCGGCTGCTCGATAGTGTTTCAATGAAACTCGTTACATTAGGCTCAGGTACTGTGTTGAAGATTGCCGTCCGGCTTCGGAGGGTGTATCGACGAGTACGTAACATTGCCGTTCTCATCAAAACAACTTTGTCCTCAAGGTTGATCAAGAGAGGGGCCGGATGAGACTCGGCAACAGCTTCCCAAGTAGCCTTTCAATCCCATCCAGTCTAACCCACAGTGACAAATTCAAGCCCAAACGATGAGATGCGAAACAATGCGCTGGTACTATCACGAATCCGCACCAGCACCCATGCCAACCCCACCCCAAATTCAGAATTTCCTCCAGTTCCTTGACTCCAAACATTGTCCTATCTACAGCCAACGGAAGACATCATTTGGGCATAACCTTGGAAGAAACCACTCATGTTGACACTAAATACGAGAATTACTCTATCAGACTTATCAAAGACTTCTTCCAGGATTGGTCCGTTCATGACTTGAGTAGCCCATATACCCTCTTCAATTGATAGATGTATATTATGTAGCTTCCTCACGACCAAATGCTTGCTCTTCCGTTGACCGATATCTCATTTCATGCCTATCCTATCCTTACCGTTCCCTGGTGCAACAGAGGACAGATTGGTGCCCACACTAGCAACCTCTCCAATGCTATCCTAGGCGGCTGTTGATGCAACACCACCCAATCCAGTCAACAATGCTTTCGGCCAAGAGTTTGCTGCTGGAGTTGAATTATCATGCTTTAGAGGTGATGAGTCCGACTGATAATCAAGGAGGTCATCTTCAATGTGATCTGATTTGCTTACTAATGCTGAAACATATGGGGAGGGACTTGACGGGTTCATCTCAGTCTCTCTGACTTGAACCGGCAGTCTTGCCACTATGCTCCAAAGAGCGTTCCTTGCCTCAAAATCATCTGACGTGAAAGGGAATAGATCAAACAGACACTGCAAGTACAACAAATCTTTTGACATCTTTGAAGCCAGATCGGCAGTATTGGTCAGAATATTTGTAATTAAAACTACTGAAGTGACACAAGAATTGGCAATCTCGGTCTTATCAGGGAGTTTCACCAGCCTGGTAGCCATATGAAAAAGTTCCTTATTCGAACATATCTCCTGTGAAAAATCATCAGCAGCAGAAAGAGCTTCAATAGTACCGAGAATTGAATCAAGAGCAGAATACCTCTTAGGCAACCTTTCGCTTGTCAATTTTCCTGTCTCAAAAGACAAGAGATTAACCAAAATTTCCAGCAGTCCCATGTTTTTGAGAATGGGGAGAAGAATGGATGCAACTTCATGTTGATTTTCTACCATGGCTAACAACAGGCCAACACTCTTTTCAACAAGCTGTGGATTTAATACATTTTCAGCAATACAAAGAACCCTGTTTAAAATGTGCTCTGACTGCAATGCACTGGCCCAAGTAGCACGCTCAGGACCTTGAAGACCTAAGGTTAGCAACCGGCATGCTTCACACAAACATGGGGTATCATCTAAAAACACTTGAGCTATAATTGTCACCATCAATCCCTTTGTGGAGATTATTTGCTTCATAAGAGCTTCATGGCAAACAAGATTGCCAATTATTCCCAGACTAATTTCAGTAATTCAGACAGAACCTGGTGTCGTAAGATTCACCAAAAGCACTTCAAGCACAAGGTTTTCGACCATGAGTCTCGCGTGATATTGATTGGCAGCATGAAGACCAATACTATCAAATACACGAAGAGCCCCTTCTACATTGCCTCTCTGATACTCTAGCCGTTCCCGAAGAGCTCTGGCTTCCTTCCAACCATCTCGGCTGCTTTTAACAACTACAGTTAATTCATCTTTACGGACATAGCCAAACCAAACATTATCAACCCCCGATGCCAAATTTGATAGGGAAAACCAGCATGGAAGCAAGGCAGGCTTTACATAGATGAACAATATAATTGCAAGATTAATAATGCACAACCCACTTTTTCTATTGACACAAACTCCAATTGTTCTGTGGATTGGGGTTTCCGAGTTTGTGGTGGCAAGCAGAATGGAGTCGCCCTCCCCACACTTCATAGATGAAAATTGTGGTGGTGATTAGGACGAAGGGCACTTGGACAAGGTGGAAATAGATTTTCTGCAGACAGGAATGGGCAAGAGGTGAGGATAACTTACTTGACCGGTATCCAGTTTTTCTTCCTCCCAATCTACCATCCCGGAATCGTCCGGTATCGTCACCGGTTTCAACAATAGGAACTCACGGCTCGGTAGTCTCGCCAGGGGTTGTTCTGGCTTTTTGGAGGTCGGCAGGTAGTGGAGGTGAAATTGCCGGCTAATAAGACTTTGCCCGATGCCCCAATTTGATGCGTGCAGCGCTTGTAGTTGAAGAAAAAATGATACGTGCAGCGCTCGAATTTGCAGATGGGAGTAATTTCGGGTTGAGCTACAGTAGGACCTCGGTCCTTTGCTACAACGCAACCGAGGTGATGGAGCAGGACAACGCAGAGAGGAGTGAAGCCATTGTCGAGTCTTCCCACACAAGCATGTTTGTCCACAAGAGTCCCGCATACTTTTCTCAGGAGTTGGAATAACAGAGGAAGTCACGGACGGCAATGCTTGAGCCAGAGTCAGTTCTTTCGGCTGCGGCGCCTCCTCATACCCCCCGAGGCTAACAAGGCCCGAGAATTTCACATTCTTCTTTCCTGACTTAGCCAAGTCAGCACCACCAGAGTCCTTCGCAGGTTTGGATGACAAAATTTGTTCGGAGGTGGAAGGGATTGCAGGTTAGGAAAAATGGAAGGGATTTCCTGTGTCCAGTACCGCAGCAATCGGCTCGCCATCTAGCTCAGCAGCCGGCCAGTCTGCGTGTTGCGGTACGGTCGTCTGCAACTCGTGGAACTCCTTCGACATTGAGGGTAAGCTAGGTCTTCGTTCAATGTTGTGGAGCGATTGGCTGAGCCCAGTGATGGATGAGTTGATTTTGGTGACGGACAACCGGATTTGTGCCGTCGTTGAGACCGCGGTGGACAGGGTGGCGCTAAACCTGTCGATAGCACGGCGGAGGGCCTTCATCTCGTTAGCCAAGTCAGCGATGGCCCCTTCGAGCGCTTCGAGAGCTCATTCTTCGATCTTCTTTGCTTTTGTCTCAATGAGAGCACTATTTGATGCGTGCTTCATGGCTGCTTGTTGAGGATCGACGACGAATGTGAGGGAAGGGGAGTCCTGGCAGAGGAGAAAGGGGAAGAAAATAGAGAGAAGAGGGCGCGCGCGAGGGAAAGAGGGGAACCAGAGAGAGAGAGAGTGAGAGAGGGAAAAGGATTTCAAAAATAACATCTTACCCCCCTCTTCTCATTGTCAGCCAATATATGTAGAAAAATAGAGGCTAATGCACGGTAACGTGCATCACATACAGCATGTGTACCAGGAATGGAAACAAAGAAAAATTAATGTGTATAATGTGATGTATAATATGTGTGTGAAGGGTGAACTATATATTTATTATAAGGTTTTCCTCTGGCTCAGATGAATAGCGGTTGCGTCGATAGTGTCTCAATGAAACTCATTATATTAGGCTCAGGTACTGCGCTGAAGATTGCCGTCCGGTTTCGGAGGGTGTATTGACGAGTACGTAACAGGTTTCACTATAATCAAAAGAATACAACCGATGGAAATAACCTGGTCATACTCTTCTCACCAGAACTTTCGATTTTTCAATCAAAACATGAACACCTCAAATCTAGAATGACATAAAAAATTTTACTGGTTGAGAACTCTGCTATCCCAAGTTTGGCTCCACTGTTTTGTGTTTGGTTGTAGTGGTTGATTCACTAAAGTCACTAGCACGCTTTACTAACAGTAAATACATATGATGTCTATTTAATTGATACAAATATAAGACTACTACTAGTGATTAATTGGGGTATTAACTATGGATACATAGTTCATTCCTTTGTGATAAAGCCAATTCCTTTGTGATAAAGCCAATTCCTTTGTGATAAAGCCATCATCAATACTCAACAATTCCCATAGTAGCCATCATTGTCTTGCATACTTCCAAGGATCATCAATGACAACACAATATTCCATGCAAGAGCATTAACCGGAAGCATGATTGAAGTGCAACCCGAATGTGCCTCCATAATTTGGAGTCACACCTGCGTGGGCAAACAAGTAAGAAGAGGTAGTTGATGGGTCCATTGTCAAGTAAGGACCTGAGTTGTCGGCTGGCAAGTGCTGTGCAACACTTTTGTTGTGAGTTTGAATCCCTCCCAAACACATAGAGTACCAATTAACAGGACATCATTTGTCCCCTTTTTAATGAAAAACAGGACATTATATATCAGCCATTGATAATTCCTCAAAATCAAAGAAGTCTACCAAACATACAGTTCCTACTTGCAAGAACAACTATGACAGTCCAAATCCCCAAACAGATAGCACACAACATAATTAAAAGAAGACAAGGAACAGAAAAGGCAATTTCTCAGTCCTGCCATATGTAATTATTTATAATACCTTAGGAGACGTGTCTTCCCTGCAGAAAATTCTTTCTAGTTCACGAAATATGAGCATTGAAATTCTTTCTACCAAACATACTGTTCCTACTTGCAAGAACAACTATGACAGTCCAAATCCCCAAACAGATAGCACACAACATAATTAAAAGAAGACAAGGAACAGAAAAGGCAATTTCTCAATCCTGCCATATGTAATTATTTATAATACCTTAGGAGACGTGTCTTCCCTGCAGAAAATTCTTTCTAGTTCACGAAATATGAGCATTGAAATTTGGGCATGCCTGTTTGGTCGGTGATGACCACCATCCTCAAAGCAAGGGATTTGCCCTGTGTTAATCCACTATAAAAGAAGAAATAGAAGAAAACATATAAGATCAGGTCCCACTTGTAGATTTATCAATGCAGGGCTCTAGGACAAACCTTCAGATAAATTGCAGCATATATGAGAGCCTCCAAACGGTCATCGTTGTCCAGACTCTCAACAACTAGCTCGCGGATGACTTCAAGCTTGGATATTGAAAACATGCAAAGTGAGGAACATATAAATTGATTGGGGAAAAAGGGTGCATCTGCATGTGCACTTATGTATGTGTAACAGCACTGATCAGAAAGCATAGAAAGACACCAGATTCTATGCATTAAAGGATACACATACCCTATCTATACATCAAAGTATAAACCAAAGTACACACGGTTTCAAGAAGGATTATTTTTAATGCTAATCCCGTGAGAGTTCTCTCATCAAATGAAGTCCAGTTCAATTCATCATCTAACCGCATGTGTTCCTAATTGGTTGTGAATATTAGGATTAAACCAAAAAGGAAGGTATGTTCTTTATTAGCTAAGAAAAATAATTCCTTTATCTCTTTTCTCGTTGTCTTTTTCTTCTTTTTCAGTTGGGGGGTGGGGGAGGGGATGGATACAGTTGCATGGCATCTATGTAGATGATTATCTCCAATGTTGAGCTAGTAAAAGATTCCCAAAACTCCTTTGATTTCAACCAGAGAATTTGACAATAGATCGCCTATATGCCACTACCAAGTTCAAGCATTAATTTTCAAGTCATGCAATTTTTATTTCTACATTATTTGATTTTTTATTTCCGACCCTTATAATAAGGCCATTGCAGCAGCTATATGAATTTAGTGAGTAAATAACTGTGCCATGACATCACTTGTAAATAATACAGAATCATAAATCTTTGTGGATTACTGGATTTTCCAGTCCCCAATAAACTGATTAGGCTAGTTTCTAGAGGCATCTCAAATAGAGGTCAAAACTATATGAATGATATGGTAGACAACCTGAAGCAGGAAATATACATCGCTACAAAAATGCACCTTCCTAAAACAACCATCATTACTATTTAAAGGGGGGGGGGGGGGGAGGGGAATTGATTGCAATACCTTTCGCCACCAATTCCTAGCATTTTGATCACCTTGCACTAACTTTAGAGCCAGTCCTTCAAGATCAGAAGTGTCCAACTTCCTTTCAGTTTCCCTATTTCGATGCTCATTTGATCGCATGAATGAAACAGGCGTCCCTTGCCACTGCTCAACAAGAGTACTCGCCTCTATTTCCAAAATAGTATCATCATTACAAACTGCAGACCCATTATCACCCTCGATTACACCCTCATTCTCTATGGATTCCAGGGGCAACAATTCCACAGCCTCAGCTGTCATGTTCCAATGGCAGACCAACCCAAAATTCCCTTCTTTTGGCAGTTTGAAGACCCGATTATCCCCAGCTTCCCATACTAAAGTTTTGTCCTTCTCCACAATCACAAACTTGTATTCAACAGATTCACCTCCTCCCAGTTCTAAATCGCAAGCCCATCCATTTTCTGTCCAGCTCATTGCAACTTTCTTTTTCCAAGATCCCAGTTCCTTGGTGGATCCCAATATTGCAACATGGTCTCCATAATTAACTTGGTGATCCAACAGAACACTTAGTCTCACCTTCCCATGTTCCCGCCTTGGTCTTGTTTTCTTCTCTTTTTTCTCTTTTTCCTCCCTGCCAGAAAATCCAACTCACTAAATATCTTTGTAAACTCAACCATAGACTCTAACAAGTAATACAATTAAAAGATATAAAGGCCCTCCTTGGTCAGAAAATATCACTTTTTGGTCCTAACTCTAAAGCTCTATAGGAAAAAAAAAACAACCCAGTGAGTAAAAACAATTCTCTTTCTTTTTCTGGTTTTTGATTGGTAAAATTTTCTTTCAATTGTAAATAATAATCTCTTGTTTGGTACTTGAAGTAAGAAGAGGTTTCGAATTCATTAGGTTTGGTCTCTCAAACTCCATTTATACATCTTGGCAGTCCCTCAAACTCCATTTCCTCCACACAAAGTTCAAGAAGGTTGAATTTGCGACACCCATATTACACTTACCAAAGTTATAACACGAATTTAAGAATTGATTTTATTATTGTTTTTCTTGGCTTGTGGAGTTTAGGGTAAAGGATAAAACAACATAAGATCCTCTTCACAATGATGCAGAAGCACAAGGACTATCATAAAACTCAAACATCACACCCAAAATTATAGCAATTGGGTTTTAAGATTGGAATAAAGATAGGTTTTATGATTCAAGCCTCCAACAGACCCTCAGCTGAGAAATCATAAACTAAGCACGTCGCCACCCACCTCATTAAAATATGATTATAAGGGGTTTCTATCTGTTTTGAACTCTAGAACCCCCAGCTACAGCCTAGTTTTTACACTCTGATACAGCCGTTAACATGGAAGCTTTCTGGGTTAGAAAGCATGAACTAAACATTGAGTCGCAACCTTTTTTCTCTTTCCTTATTTTTGGCAAAGAAGTTTTAATCACTATTTACTTGGTTTGAAATATGAGAATTGGACTCCATATCATTAGGCAAAGAAAGCACTTACATCATGTAAAAAAAATCACTTCTTCCAAAGTTCACGTTACCAAACAAGGGCCTAAAATAGGTTTTGTATAACATAATCTACAGGTCAGCATTTAAAGAAATATATGGTAGGTACAGATTAAATTTCAAAACAAGATTAAGCATACAATTCCAATTCCCACTGCATCCCTGCCTTCATATTAATATAAGTATAGAAATATGATCTTTGAACAACCACATGTAGCACAAGTATTATGCTGATTAGTCCAAAACAAGCTTTAAATAGCCAAATGGATGTTCAGACCAAGACAAGACCGTATTTTTCAAGATCAAGAAAGAATTCATTAGGACTTTCTACCAACAAATTTTTCCTATATTATCTCGTCAGTGGGCTCCATCCATCATATCTATT
The DNA here is from genome assembly GCA_025585075.1 of Nepenthes mirabilis. Classification (NCBI taxonomy): domain Eukaryota; kingdom Viridiplantae; phylum Streptophyta; class Magnoliopsida; order Caryophyllales; family Nepenthaceae; genus Nepenthes; species Nepenthes mirabilis. The sequence continues at coordinate 11,425 of JAODPA010128356.1, read as the reverse complement.
ACAGATTACAATTGCTACGGTTGTCCTGGCTTGAGTTCATTGAAGTCAATGCCCTTTTCTTCTTTTTCCCCCCTCACCTTACAAATTTTCTGTCTTTTCTGGAGAATTTCGTCAGTGCTGAAGCTCTCTTACTCAAATGCCTCTAGTTTAACACCAAATTAATATTCAAGAAGCGCCCAGCAAATCCCCCCCCCCCCCAAAAAAAAAAAAAAAAAAAACAACACGTGAAATTGCTTTGTGTTGCAATTGT